>JAPMOQ010016726.1:2055114-2129377 GCA_026543055.1 Argiope trifasciata
GTACAAATGAAGAAGTACAAATGAAGGTACAAATGAAGAAGTACAAATGAAGGTAAAACATTTAATAAGAACCAACATTTTTTCCGATTCCAAATTTGAAACACATCTACCGTTCCAATATTTAACTTTGAAAGTACATTTCTCTGAAATATATTTGTTCTGAATTATCCTGTTTTTATACAGGGAGAAGCCATATTACCGACTCCCCTTCCCACCCAAAGGCACTCGGAAATAAATACTGACTGACAGGACCGCCACTACAGAAACACTTTTTGTCTTCTTATAGATAGCCGACCACCCCGCCACTGCTGAACGTAGCAGTATCAACAGGATTTGTAACAGAAACACTGGTGGGAACTGTGGTTGGGACCTAAGATATTGAATTCCCCGTAGGAAATACATCCCATCATCGATGGGAGGAACCAGATCCCTCACCTTTATTGTACCAACCGGATTGGTGAGATCCAACCACCATGCCGGAAGCATATCACCCTCAATTACAAGGTACCCACCCCCGTCGGTCTTTCATAGATGTTTAAGTACAAACCGAAGGAGGGACAACACCTTAATGGATTTCATTTGGAATTTCACATGGATCTATGCTCTAGATGCTTGGCGTGCATGCCAAATTTTATTTACCAATATCTTTACATGTTGTAGCTATTATATTCACGCATTTGAACAGACTTCTTCCGAGTGAATTTCTTTCAAAATTCCATAGAAATATAAAATTCTAGGTCCAAGACCATGTACCAAATTTCATTCGTCTTGTTCTATATATTTTTGAGTGATTGTATTTTGAAACAAACAGACAGAATAGACGGACAAATATAATTCCAAAAATTTGTGGTATAAGGGCTAAATATATACTTTCATAGTGTTTGTTTCAAAAAGGAGAGATTTTGTACAACATAGCTTAAATTATAAGAATAGCAAATTAGTATTCAAGATAATCCTCACGCACATCTCTCAAATTTATCAGCTTTACTACGTGACCAGCTGGATTGGGTTGAGGTTTAACTGTATTGTTTTAGTATTCAACAGTATTCATGTTTTTAAATAATTTTTTTAAGGTACAATGATGAAATATTTACATTTTACACTATCACTTTATTATCTTTGACTCTTCTTACATTTAATTATTATAAATAAAAATAGTGTGTAAGCGAATTTGAAGATAATTTTTAAGGCTAAAAATGCTCTGGAAGCTTATGTTTTTCTTTAAAAATATATTAACGACTATTTGAACAGACGATTTATAACAGAATAAAATATAAAACTAAAGCACTAAGCAAAATATATAAAAAACAGTAATTGTGCTAGCAAAAAAAATGCAGAATATTCGCCGAATGCCATTTGACAACTGTTGTATAAGCACTACACAACATATTTAGAGTCAGAGTCGAGACCGCGGTAGCCTGGTTGGTAGAGCGCCAGTCTTGAAACCGAAAGTCTTGAACTTGAAGAAGTCTTGAAGCCGAAAGACCGCCAGTCTTCTGTCCTCGTCTTAAACAAAGACCACCGTGTTGGCTAATGGCAGTTGGGGCACGTCAAATATGTCGTGACTGAAGTCCTCCAAGTTCCCATAGCAAACGATACCTCTAGGAGTATTGAATCAGGGAGGGGTCGGTCTCTGATTCGGATCTAAATTCTGACTCGCGGATGGATGAATGTGTGTATGAATGAGTTCAACCACCCCCGTGTGTGTTCGAACTAAGTCGTACTTTCACCTTAACGATGCTCGTTAATAGTGAAAGGCGCACACTTAATTCGGAAGCGCTCCGCTCATCCGGGCTTGATGTGACCAAGTGGCATTAGACCCAACCAGAGTCAAAGGCAATGATGGGTTTCCCACATTCATAACGTTTTCTTATGTGCACAATGCGAGAGTGCACAGCTCAACTATTAATAAAGATGAATGGATCTCTTTTGGCGCTCTACATGCCAGATTATTTAACCTATAGCTACTAAATTATAAGCATATATATCTAGGAATGTGGGTATCAGAGTACAAACTTTGGAATGTCTAAAAATATTATTACACAGAAATAAATTATGCACCGTTTCAAGATCATTTTTTACAAACTATATTTTTATTGATCCAAGTTTAATAGCGGTGCAAATATCTGTTGAATTTTGAAAATTTTTTAAAAATTTGCTTTTTTGCGAATTTTTAATAGTTTTAGGTTGCTCAGAAAATAATTTCGTTTTTTCTCCAACTCAGAGTATAATTGTATTTTTTCTGAGTCAATTTTACTCTTAAGTCGCATGATCATTACATATTTTGACAGCTGATATAGCAGGGCTTGTTTATGAAAAAGTTCTTTTGACTCTTTGCAGTACATTTTTATTGGTTCCCTTTCAAATATGGAAAGAAAAAAAAAACAGCATTTTCTCCTTACTTTATATTTTACTTTTTTAACAATAGGAGAAGTAAAAAAAAGCAATAAAATTTTTAATGTGTATGGAGATGCTTTGACAGAACCCCAGAGCCAAAACTGATCAGCAAAATTTTGATCCTGCATTTTTGATTTTGAAAATGAACCACGTTCTGGAAGGCCAGTTAGATCTGATGAAAATACCATTTTGTTAGCAATGAACACATGATTTATTGCTATTGCCAGAAAAATGACAAAAGGTATTTGCCTGAATAAAATATTTATTCCCCATAATTTTATTTTTATTTTTATAAGAAAAATGAAATTAATTTAAGCGAAATTACAGCTTAATAGATTATATTGTTGCCTGCCAATTCCAAGCTTTTTCATGTTTCATTAACTATTTGATAGCAAAATTTTTTAACCTAATTGAAAGCAAAAGAAGAGGGATTCTGTTTTCATCAGTGTAGTTTACAAAACATATGAAAAAGTGAAGCAACAATACCGAGAAAAGTATAAGATAAATGAGCCGTATATTTCCGTATACGTATATTTCCTTATAGAGCTGAATATTTAACATCTTGAAGTTATGGGACTGATTTCTGATTGAATGGGTCGTGCACACAATAAAAAAAGGACTGAAATAAAGCAATTAAAATAAGATGGCGTTAAAATAAACAATTTGGCGAAATCATGGACATGAAATTATATATGATAGATTAATTGGAAATGCAGTCAACCTTTTTGACAAACATGCTGGTCTCCCGGAAAATAGTTAGTTTCCACTAACATTTCTTTAATAAAAAAATTGACTTACTTTTCAAAATTCTTGAGTAGAAAATCAGTATTGAATAAAACGAACAAGTGAATAAAAAATTAGAAAGATGCAATATTTTTATGAGAATTCGCATTGTATTCATGCTTCTAAAGAATGTAATATTACTTTTTGAGCTTATTTCAATGATTCAGATGTTATCAAAATCATCAAAGGTCCAGAAATCAGCTAAAAGAACATTCACATACGTTGAAAGAAAAAAATAATACATTTGCAAATCTTACTCCACTTTCTAATAATCAGAATGTAAAACAAATGTTTGTATAATAATTTTTTTTCTTTTCTTTAAATTTAATTCAGCAAAATCTCATCGTCTTTCGTAAGAAAAATTACAGACGTGATTGTTTTGATAGAAATTTTAAGATAGAAAAAATTAATTACGTGTGAGGGTAAAAAATCTTTTGCTTTGTTGGTAAAAAATCTTTTTTTTTTTTGTCCAATAATGAAATCTGTTCTTTTTTTTATTTTATTTAAACAGCCAGATTCATTAATGAAGCTATTTTATTTACAATTTTTATAGAACTTTGATGAAATTTAATAATTAGTTTTGACATTACAGTTGAATATTTTAACTTTTTTGGTAGGGATCTCTTTTTTTGTGGAAGATTTCATTAAAAGGAAAGATCTTTTCGATAATGAACAATTCTTTTTCTTTGGGGTTTTCATGTCTTTGAAGTCAAACTTTTGTGTGAGAATTTTTGTGATACTTTTTTCATAAGTTTGAAACAGAACTATCTATTCTTTGAAACGAACACTGTAATTAAGAAAAAAAAATCTTATTATTTGCGGTTTTTTAATTTGATTGTCTTTTTCTGTATTTGAATAGAAAAATTCGGTTTCTTTACTAAACAAATTTTTGATACAAATTTATAATATTAATATGAAATTTTTTTAGATTTGATAGATTTGGCTCAACTTTTATCAGCCGTTTCATTTTGTGGACTATAATTTCTATATCCTACAATTTAAATACTTATAAAAAATTTCAGAAATCATCACACTACATCAACAAGAGAGGGCTCCTTAAACATTCACACCTATTCCCTGTTATAAATTTTATCCCTTTAATGAGAAAAAGTTAAGAAAAAGCCTATTAACGTCCAATCTTCGCCGATTAATTGCGAGGATACATTTAACACAAAAGTGTTAAGTCTAATGTTTTTTCCCGATTGATTAATGCAAATATTCACCACAGAATTACAATTGTAATCACAAACCCACGTACTAACTACCATAAATTTAAACTGTTGTATTTGTAAATTATTTGGTCATAGTTCTTACATGCTTATGAAGGGCAGACAGACATGACATAATACCACCTTGTACCCCCGTGCCTATAACGCTTAGTTATCTAAACAGTTGGATGAGCAAAAGGATTAAGGATGAAAAAATGTTAAAACAAAGAAAGAGACTACAAACCATCCAGGATTCTCCAGAGAGAATTTCATCGGTGTCAAATCCGTCCAACACGACTATATTCAACTTTCAGTGAGGTAATAACTAAATAGAATACTTAAACAAATGGTGGCTATGGGTTGAACTGACAGGGAAATGATATTACTAACTGAAAAGGAAAAAAATGATAAATTACATTGTGAGCATCTGTATGACATGTATAAGCATATAAGCAAACTTTGTAGAGTCAAATCTGTAGCGTCTGTCTGGGTCCTGTATTGTGGTTTCCTTCGTGAGAACTACATTTTTGAATGAACAATTCATTTGACATGTGGCATTCCGATCTCAGTTATTGTGTAGACTTGAAGACTTCTCTGTATCTCTGAATATGATTTACTTAGGAGTGGATTATGTTGCTTGAAAGAGTATTAGATGCAACTTTCCTGTACCATTCTTCGTAGAGCCTTGTTTCTGGCTTTCTCATCTGCCATGTGAGAATCAATAGGCATTCGGTGACATAGTGAATTGGGGATTCTACCTACTCACAGCTACAGTACAGAGAGTTGACCAGATGGTATCTATGTAGGTACGTTGGGAAAAGGCCGTGTCCAGAGACTAAAAGTGCATTTTCTCTATTCCAGTTTTCCACATAGCGAGAATTTTTTGGGCATTAAGTTGAATGTGGGTCGGCCTGTTTCGCCTTCTTCCCATTTCTTTTACCACCTCGTCGTCATTTCGGTTTGGAGGATGTTCTTCAGATGACATCTTTGAAGCTTCATTATACTCCGATCTTAATCAGCAATAACCGCTTTTCGGTTAGTTTGTCCACCGCTTCATTTCTGAAATAGCCCGCTTGTTCCTTGATTCATGATATTTTAATGTGAGGATTTACAAGGAGAATGTATCTCTAGCTATTTGGATATTGGAGAATTTGAAGCTTGTATACTAGCTTTATTATTGACATAAATAGTGACGGATCTGATGAAGAGAGAGAGGTTGTGTATTTGACTGCTCTATTGAGTGCTAGTAATTTAACTTGGAAGCCAGTGTTTTCTTTCAATAAGCTGGTTGACCATTGGTGTATAGTAATTGCAACCTGCGTGACATAAAATGCAGCTTCGATTCCTTCTGAGAATTTGGATACATCTGTATAGATCTCAAGTCCTAAATTCTGAGATCCACCGTATTCCAGCATCGTAATAGAATATGAATAATAGACGTTAATGAATTCGATACATATCAAAACTTTAAATACCAAATTTGTGCAGCATCTTTTAATCAGTTTGTAGTTCTCGAATAATTTATATTCTAACAGCTGGAGGTACAGGCAGATTTCCTTTAAACGAAAATCATTCAAAATTTGATAAAATTTAATAAATTTAGAGTAGATTTCACATTTTAAATGTTATCATCCAAACTGAAATCGTTTCCGAGTAATGGTGCCTAAATACAGAGAAGTAAAATGACGTAATTCAAAAAATATATTTTGTGGATGCAAGGAGCTCGGAAACGTAGAGATACTTCAAAATCTATTAAAGAATTAATTTCGTGGGAAAGTTTGCAATTTTTAGAGCCAATGATTTGCTTTATTGATTGTTTTCAGCGATTTTTACCTTCCTGGTATACTATAATGCAATGCACTAGTTATATCTGATCTATAAACATCGTTATGCTAAAATGATTAACATATTATTTTAGAATTTTTTTAAGTATTTGTAAATTGGATAAAAAGTGACCAAACAATAATTTTATGATGTTTTCCACGTGAAAGAATTCCTTATTTTACAAATTATCGTACCATTTCTTATTCATTACTAAATCAAGATTTATTTGTAAATCTTATAATCAAAATAACTAGTTTCATTCAATATTTTTTACATTAACTGTAAATATATAAAGAAAAAAGTTTATCTTGGAGTGCAGATTCTTTAACACGAACTGTATTTTCTTTCGTTGCTTTGTAATGTTATTTTTTCATCCATTCTTTTTACCAAACCTTTATTTTTCCATTTATGTTAAAAACATAATAGGAAAGCTGAAAAAAAAAAGATTGTGTCAATTTTTTTTATAATTTTAATTTCAAAGAAAACTTGTAATAAGCTTTAATCTACAAACAACAAATCATTACTTCGGTCTAGAAACAATTCTTAAATTGCTCAAAAATACATGCAAAATGAGCAATTATTTTAAATAATTGTTTATTACTTTCTTTAAAGCTAAGATAACATATTTTCTCACTATAAAAGCTTTTACTAAATACTTTAAGTGCTTGAGGAAATTTATTTTTTAATGTTGAGTTAATATTAATAGTTGAATACTTGAGAACAATTAAAAGCGTATTTTTTAACTTGACTGACCTTTTGAAAATTCCTTTTATTTCTTTTAGATGTTTTCCGAAAATGTTCAGATATGTATTTTTTTAGTCCGTATAACTAGAAATATATTTTATAATCGAATATAATAACATAATTTAAATTAAATCAATATGCGATTTAAAGAAAGACATCAAAGATGTAAAAAAATAATAAATTTTGATAAATGCTAAAAATTTATAATAGATTTTAAATTAGTAATGTATCTTTTTATTTAAATATGTGACAAACACATTTAAATGATAAAAAATATATCTTTCATTTTACGTTCATATTATATACTACATCGTCACTACATTGTTTTTGTTTATTATAAGTTCTTAGAAGTCACTGGTGAAAAAATAAATAATAAACAGCAGAACATTTAGAACTTAAAAAATAAGGGAGTCACTTAATTTAGTTTTTATTTATTATATGATAATATTTTACAAGAAATCATGAAAATGGTGGGAAAAAGGCTTTCTTAAAAAAAGAATGTTGTTCTACTACTATACTACAAAATATAAAAGAATATTTTATCCAAAATGTAAAAAATTCAAAATGACAAGCATGAACAAATACTTTGATGCTGACAAAAAATTAATATGATAAAATTTTTAATTTTCTTAATCAATATATCACATTTATAATATGTTTGTTTAGTTTCTAAGGAATATTGAAGAATTTTCTTTTTTAGCAATATTCATTTTGCATTAACTTGCTTATAGTAATTTTTTGTTTACATCTTGCTTTCATGATTTTATTCTACGTTAAATCTAAATTGCCAGCAAAAATGTTTTCTACTTTTGACTAAGATATGAAGGCATTTTTTTTCTTTACTTTATTTCCTTGCCAGACGGCGCATCATTTTGACATTTTACTTATTTATTTTCAATTTTGATTGTTAAAAATATGTAAAGAAAATTAAAAAGTTGTAGATTAATTTTTAGGAGAAATTCAGTTTTATGCAATAATATATATATATGTTTTTATTATTTACCTATTGAAACGAACGAAAAAAATGTTTACATTTAATTTTACAGTATTTGCTTATACACACGCATATAAACTCTCTCTCTCATTGTATATATATACACTGAAGTGACAAAAGTCATGGGATGACTGTTAATATCGTGTCGGTCCTCCTTTTGCCCGGCGAAGTGCAACAACTCGACGTGTCATGGAGTCCACAAGTCGTTGGAAGTCCTTTGCAGGAATATTGAGCCATGCTGTCTGTATAGACGTCCATAATTGTGAAAGTGTGGATGGTGCAGGAGTTTGGGCACGAACGGACCTTTCGATGATGTCCCATAAATGCTCGATGGGATTCATATCGGGTGATCTAGGTGGCCAGTTCATGCGCTGGAATTGTCCAGAATGTTCTTCAAACCAATCACGAACAGTTCTGGCCCGGTGCCATGGCGCATTGTCATCCATAAAAATCCCATCGTTGTGTGGGTACGTGAAGTCCATGAATGGCGGCAAGTGATCTGCAAGCAGCTGAACATAACCATTTCCACTCAATGATCGGTTCAGTTGCACCAGAGGACCGAGTCCATGCCATGTAAAAACAGCCCACACCATTATGCAGCCACCACCAGCTTGAACAGTGCCTTGCTGACAGTTTGGGTCAATGGCTTCGTGGGGTCTGCGCCACACTCTAACTCTACCATCAGCTCGTAACAACTGAAATCGTGACTCATCTGACCACGCCACGGTTTTGCACTGATCTAGGGACCAGTCGATATGCTCACGAGCCCAGGAGAGTCGCTGCAGGCGATGTCGTGCTGTCAGTAAAGGCACTCGAGTCCGTCTTCTGCTGTCATAGCCCAAGGAAGACAAATTTCGCCGCACAGTCCTATCGGACACGTCCCTCGTACGTCCCACATTAATTGCTGTAGTTATTTGACGAAGTGTTGCGTGTCTATTAACATTGACCATTCTACACAGACGTCGGTGGTCTCGGTCGTTAAGTGCAGGTGGTCGCCCACTGCGCTGTCCATGATGGGATGTGATGCCTGAAATTTCGTACTCTCGGCACACTCTTGATATTGTGGATCTCGGAATGTTGAATTCACTAACGATATCCGCAATGGAATGACCCATGCGTCTAGCTCCAACTAACATCCCACGTTCAAAGTCTGTTAATTCTCGTCGTGCCGCCATAAATCACGAAAAACCTGTTCACATGAATAACTTGAACACAAATGAAAGCTCTGGAAAACGAACTGCGCATTTATACTTTTTCGCTGCGATACTACTGCCATCTGTATATTTGCATATTGCTATCCCATGACTTTTGTCACTTCAGTGTATATATGTGTGTGTGTGTATATATATTATATCACTCTAGATTTGTATTTGTTAGTTGACTTCTAAATTTACTTTTCATTATATTCTTGCAAGAGAACGCTTTCTTACATCAATATGCAGACCCGAAGATCGTGAGTGCTTTATATGCCAACTTTTTCACCTCACTATAGCATTCTGGTTGACTATTTCATGTGTCGAATATGAGTCTCAACTCGACGAATTTCTTTTGCAGCTGTTCAACAATTTATGTAATGACGGTCATATTAAGCATAGTGATTAATAATTAACGGTAAGCATTAATAGAAGTTGTTGATAGATTAGGTACTTAAAAGTAAAAAAACCCAGGTTGCCGACCCTTGGGCTGAGCTTATATAATACTTATATGGAATAGAGGTTCAAATATAGATTCCCCAGTTTAAAAAGAGATTACTTATCACTAGACCAATTCAGACTGTTAAAAGGTGTAAATTTAACTAGTTTTGCATGGAGGCATTTTGTTCTAAGCCCCATTTTATAACAATCTCATTAATTTTCAAAAAGAAATTTATAAAATTCTGCTTATACAAAAAATTACGAAAAAAAATTCTAGCAGATATCAATTATTAAATTAATTAAAAACTAATTAACATACATTTTTAATCCACATGCTGTAAAAAAAAGACAAAAACTGAGTTCACCACACTTTCCTTTTGTTTGTTTTAAAAAAAGAGACGGAAAACATTTCAAAAATTAAGGAATTCATTAGAATTCTTTTAAATAAAAATCGCATACCATTCGTATGAAAAAAGGAATGGGGGAAATCATTATGATATTCCAAGAACAACAAAAAATCCGTACAAGAAACGGGAAAAAAACACCAGAAAAAAATTATCTGTGCTTTCAGTCCATTATATTATTTTTTTTAATGACAAAACGCATCATTATATTTTTAGTTAATCAGAAAACCTATTTAGCATTGTTTCTGCATTTCAAAGAATATAAAGGAAATTTCTGAATATTTCTATCTCAAAACTTTAATTTGTCATTTTAATTTTACCATTACATTGTTATAGTATCACTATCAAGGTAATATTTTTTATGGAATATTATCATTTACACATTCATTTTTTGTTCGATGTAAACAAAGTGACAGTACCTTAAACTCCATAGAATTTGCCACCTCCAAACAAATCTTAGCAAATATCCCAGTTTTAGGTTTAAGTGCCTCTGAAAACCATACTTTTTGCAATTATGTCTGACTGTTTATTTATAAACATCTTAGAAACGCTTTGTGCTAGACAGATGAAATTTGGAGTTTGGGCTGTGCTTCAAATCGGTGTATTTCTGCCAAATGTCCAAAAAAATCCCTTCACAAGTCTGTTTTGCAGGCTGTTGAAATATACTGATGACTATAAACCGAAGAGATCTATAGGAACAAAATTTGGTATATATATATTTAACATCTAAATTGTAGATATATATCAAATGCGGAATCAAATCAATGGACGGGGATAATCTCCTGTTTATCTAATATTCACGTACATTTATTAGAGTGTGTAGGGGAGGGAATCAGGGAATTGAAAGGACATCTTTATATTTTTTTGTCTTCGGTATTATAGTATTAATGCCTAAAATAAAATCCAAAAGCTGATGTACTTAATATGTTTGAAGTTATTCAAAACTAGTCGCAGTGAGATATTCTTAAGGTGATCATCTAAGTTGAAAATGGACTTTTCTGTTCCATTTTTTTCCATTTTTTTATTGTAGCATTTATCTTCATTAAACTTTTTTTTAATTTTAAATCCTTTAGGAACCGACACACAGATAACTACATTTCTTGAATCAATTATCAACCATAAGCATGATATCTTCAATACTAATTAAAACTTTTAACGAACCTTTTAGGGAATAACAACCGTATTGTAACATATAAATCAATAAATAATCCTTAAACTATCAACTGTAATTTGATAGCGCTGACAATAATTTACTGCATGAATGGCGAGAAATACTAACTTACGAAAATTATGGGAAAATATTTCTTATGTATATTTAGGACAATAGAGCCAAACAATTGCATGAAAAAAATTACCGCTTAATAACGACTAATTGATAGTTATAATTGCATCTAAAGTTTTAGAAATAGTATTTCTGACTATTGCTTTTTGGTGTTGTTCCTAGGCATTGTTACTGAAGCAAAAACGCTTTAATACGGCATTCCAAGTACCATAGAGGCTAGGAATCTGGAGAAAAAGTGCAAATGCTGATACGAATAAAATTTGCATGAAATTAACAAATAAAATTCTGAATGAATCCGTAAATTTATTAAAAAATTATTTTAGTTTTGAAATAAAAAGTGTGATAATATTCAGAGTCAATATGGAATTAGTATTCGAAATATTATTAAAATAAAAAATAAAAAATTAGAAAAATAAAAATGAATCCATCTTGAACTTTTGATACTCGATGTGAGGACCGGCAAAAAAATCATTCCTTCCACCTGCCGTTCTTGCCACTAATCAATTGAAAACGGGACAGGTCTTACTTTCTTAACATGCAATTCCAAATATCAAAGACAGAAAATCCAGTGAAAATACTCAATGCTAAGAATAAGAATGCTTTTTTACGCTTGTGCGTGATTCTCACGATTAAAATTTCGAATAAATCCATAAATACTAACTAAATATTTAATTTTTGAAATAAAAGGTGTGAAATAATTCAGAGTAACTATAGAATTACTATTCGAAAAATCTTTCAAAATATAAAAAATTTATTTGGCACATTTCGAGACTTGAGCGGAGGACCAGCAAAAAACATTTCATCCGTCTGGCTCTCTAGCCAAGAAGCCATATACACTGATGGAAAAAAAATGCCAACACTAGGAAGGAGCTGTGCTAGATAAACGAAATTTGGTAGGCGTGTTTATACATCTGAAAGATGACGTCGATTCAAATTTCGAGCTACGCACGTAAGTGTGGCGCTAGTAGCGACACTATGAACATGCAAATGAGGTATGCTTTAAATAAGCTCTGTAAGGTTCGTGATCGTTATTTACAGTTGAGATTTGACGTAGTGGGTTAAAGTGAGTCAAGGATGCCTCTGAGAAGACGAAGAAGCCATTATCAACAGCTCACTGAGTTTGAATGAGGTCGTGTTGTGGGGCTACGAGAAGGTGGGTTTTCTTTCCGCGATATTGCTGAAAGACTTGGCAGGAAAGTATCCACTGTGCATGAGTATTGGCGGCAGTAGTCAAGGGAAGGTACTGCTTCAAGAAGACCAGGTTCCGCGCGGCCACGTGGTACTACTGAGAGGGAAGACCGTCGTATTCGGCGTATGGCTGTGGCTAATCGTACTGCGTCTGCAGCTGAAATTCGAGCTGCAATTGGCACCACAGTGACACAACGAACTGTTACAAATTGGTTACTTCAAGTACAGCTCCGAGCCAGACGCCCTGTACAGTGCATTCCACTGATTCCAAACCACTGCCGTTTGCGACGTGAGGGGTGTCAAGCTAGAGCTCATTGGAGGACGGAGTGAAGATCTGTTGTGTTTTCTGATGAAAGCCGGCTCTGCCTTGGTCGCAGTGATAGCCGTTTGTTGGTTAGAAGAAGGCCAGGTGAACGCCTGCTAGTGACCTGTCTGCGGCCTAGAGACAGGGCCTACTCCTGGAGTTATGGTTTGGGGAACAATTTCGTATGACAACAGGAGCTCTCTCGTGGTTATCCCATGCACCCTGACTGCAAATTTGTACGTCAGTCTAGTGATACAATCTGTTGTGCTGCCCTTCATGAACAGCATTCAAGGGGGGGGGGGTTCCAACAGGATAACGCTCTCCCTCATACAGCTGTTGTAACCCAACATGCTCTACAGAGTGTCGACATGTTGCCTTGGCCTGCTAGATCACCAGATCTTTCTCCAATCGAGCACGTATGGGACATCATTGGACGACAACTCCAGCGTCATCCACAACCAGCATTAACCGTCCCTGCATTGACCGCCCAAGTGCAACAGGCATGGAACTCCATTCCACAAACTGATATCCGACACCTGTATGACACAATGCATGCATGTTTGCATGCTTGCATTCAAAATTCTGGTGGTTACACCGGTTACTAATGTACCGACATTTCACATTTGAAATGGCTCTTCTCGCCAATGGCTCTACCTGTGATCTTGAAACTTTAATCAATTAAATACGTTACCTAACAAATGTATTCCTAAAATTTCATTACTGTACAATAATTTTTTCTTGGTGTTGGGACTTCTTTTTCCATCAGTGAATTACCTGAAAGTTCTTTCTTAACCTGACATTCCTAATATTAAACACAATGGGAATCCTGTGAAAGAGTCCAATGTTAAGAATACGAATGACTTTTGCGCATGTGAGTTAACTTGAAGATTGAAATTTCGAATAAATTCGTAAATATATTTATTTTGTTTTGGAAATAAAAGATGTGGTATAATTCAGAGAAACTGTAGAATGAGTATTCGAAATATTATTCTAAATAAAATATAAATAAAAATGGATTCATTGGGCACTTTCAAGACTCCAACTGAGGACCAGCACAAAACATTTTTTCCGTCTGGCGTTCTAACCCTCAAGCCAAATTTTACTTGAAAACCCGAACTACTTTCCATCTTAACACGACATTCAAATCTATATCTATATACTTATAATAAAGCTCAATGTGTGTGTGTGTGTTGGCGCTCTACAGGCCAGACCGTTGGACCTACAGCTACCAAATTTGGTACATACATACCTTGGAGGTTCGGAATGTGCACCTCGGAGCCCTTTTTTCGAATTTTTAATTAGAATTTGAATTGATTAAAATTTAAGTGAAATTTCGACGTTTTTCCGTTATAACTTCCGAAATTATTATTGCACAAACATGATTTTTACATCAATTTAAAGATAAAAAAATTAGCTTTCTAACGGTATCAGTTTTTTTAATTTATAACGAAAGCTTCTATTTTTAACGAATTTTTAAAGAAATATTTTAACCATGTTTTAATCACGTGACTGGATAAAATAAAAGAATGCCGGAAGTTCAAATAAAAAAAATTATCATCGCAAAATAAATCTACAGAAATGCAACTGTCAGCACGTGACAGGATAAAATAAAAGAAACATAAAATGTGATATTTTCCTTAAAAATATAAATGCAAATGATTCTATTATCGTTTGCAATATCTGTATCATTAATTCCATAAATTATCTTTATTTACAGAAACCTGATTGAATTTAGACAGGATATGCATTGAAATCCGGACTTAATGGCATATTTATGTAATCGTTTGCCATATCTGTATCATTAATTCAATACTTTTTTTCCCTTTCTCGCCTTCTTTGAAAACAAAAACATATTTCATATTTTGGCAACATCATCGAAAAAAACATTTTTAATATTTTGGAAGCATAACCGATAGTTAAAACTGATTGATTTATAAAATTAAAGAATATTATTAGGAAAAGGTGTTCTTTTAGAACTTTTCGTCCATCATCTTAAAGAAAATATTGCTTTCAGGCCAATCAATTCCCGGAATTACTTCTAGGCTAATGAATATGTGATTTAATCGAAAATTTTAGAACGCATTACTCATGGCGAACCAGCTGGTCGCCAAAGGCGGCTAGTATAAAATAAGATGGGAATCTGGTGAAAAAGTAAAGTGTTAGGAATAATAATACTTTTTGCGAAATTGTTTTGAATAAATCCGTAAATATATTCATGAAATATTTTATCTTTGAAATAAAAGCAGTTATAATTCATATATAAAGGAGAAATAATTCAGAGTAACTATAGAATTAGTATTCGAAATTTAATTCAAAATAAAAAAAAATACAAATAAATCCATTCGAGACTCGTACTGAGGAACAGCAAAAATTATTCATCCGTCGGCCATTCTAATTAACAAGCAAAAATTATTCATCAGCAAAAATTATTTGAAAGCCACACAACAACGTCGCCGGGTATCAACTTCGCCCGGAATCCAGTGAAAAAGCCCAATGCTAAGAATAAGAATGATTTTGCGCGTGTGTGTAAACTTGAAGATTATAATTTTAAATAAATCCTTAAATATATTACCGAAATAATTTATTTTTGAAATAAAGGAACTTGCATAATTCAGAGTAACTATAGAATTCGTATTCGAAAAATTATTCAAATTAAAAAATATATGTAAACAAACCCATTTTGCGCTTTCCAGGCTCGAACTGAGGACCAGGCAGAACAATTTAATTCCTCTGCCGTTCTATCCACCAACTTAAATAGTTCTTGAAAGGTCGACGGTTCTTTATTTCTTAACATGGCGTTACAAATGTCAAAGATGCAGGAAATCTGGTGAAAAAGCCAAATGCTAAGAATAAGAATGACTTTTTTTCGCTTTTGGGTGATCTTGACGGTTAAAATTTCGAATAAATCCGTAAATATATTAACGAAATATTTTATTTTTCCAGTAAAAGGTAGAGAATAATTCAGAGTATCTATATAATTAGTGTTCGAAATATTATTCAAAACAAAAAATTAATAAAAATAAATCCATTTGTCGCTTTCGAGACTAGAACTGAGGACCAGCAAAAATCATTTCATCCGTCAGTCATTCTAGCAAAGAAGCCCAAAATTGTTTGAAAACCCGTCGGGGTTTCCTCCTTCACAATATGAAACACAATGGGAATCATGTGAAAAAGCCTAATGCTAAGAATACGGATACATTTTGCTCTTGTGCATGATCTTCACGAATAAAATAGTACTATAAAATACACACAAAAGTCGACAAAGAAACTGAATTTTAGATTTGAAAAAAAATGTATGCATAACTGAAGAGCTCTTTAACCACATGTAATATACAGAATCTCGCAATTCAAAACTGATTTGAATTTATAAACATTAGGATCCTAAGAAAAAATGTCTCAGTAAAAGCTCCTTGTTATTTTCTTATGATTTCATTTATAATACAATGCATGGTATTTTTATTTAAATGGAATTCTTTTCTTCATTCAGTTAATTGATCTTTCTCTGATGAATTCAGCAGCTAAGCAAGCAATGTAATTTAATTCTTGTGAGATCAAAGCAAAATAAATAGTTGAAGCAATTTTATATACAAAGTGATCAACATTAAAACAACTCTACTCCACGTTCTCGAATACGTGAACATACTCTTCAAGACATGGAAAGATGGATTCTGCGAAAAAAAAGTTGCAGAAACTCTGTACAACGAAACATTTGCTGAAAAAATTCAACATATGTTGATACATTTTAATTTTAATCACAAGGACTTTATCGATGCAGGGAAAACGGCCCAATATGGTTTCGTTCAACAACATGTAAAATATCTCTTCTACAAGATGTTTTGCAAGATGCACTTGCATTCGTTGTACGGCTGTTCAGTACGGCTTGTGAATCGCAACTGGTCGATTGAGATGCTTCTCAGATTCAGAGGGGCTCTGTCTTTCAAATCTGCCAAGGTTACCAAACTTCCTCTATAAACAAGATTTTTTAAGAATCCCCACTGCAAAAAACCACAGGGATTAAGACTTGTAGAGCCAGATGGTTAGGTTCCCAGAAACGCGCGACTAATTATTCTGTCATTAATAAAATGTTGCCGAAAAAACTGCTGCACACAGATTCCAATGTGTGAAGGCACTTTATTTTGCATAAATGTAACTGTATCAAAGCATTTCCGCTGATGCATTTGGGATACAATATAATTTCCAAGCTTGTTTTGGTATCTCATAGTCTTTTGCCTAAATTCTCAAGTCGTAGAAACTCTTCAAGTGCAGCTGCTGCATTATCCTTTTGTTTGCACAAAACCGCTTCGCAAGCAAGCTAAGAAGCTAATGCTGATAAGAAGGATATTTTTCTAGCTTTATACTGTTTAAAGTTTAGAACGGTAGCAACAAACCAAGGATTTATTTGAATTTTTGTACTTAACATGTGTAAGTGCAGTTACACTTACAGTTACAGTGCCTTCACATTTTATCTTAATTTTTTCATATCAGCATTAAAAACAATAAAAAAAATCCATACACCGTGTGTTTTTCGTGTGATTTTTTGTGTCATTTTAGCATACATTTTATTGTTCGTTGCCATATTTGGGTGTTTCTGGAGTTAATTTATTTTTGCCTGATTCGTCTTCCTATGTCTTGAATGGTATATTCAACAAGTTTGGAGCTTTTACACTAAGTATTTGCTGTCTAGAGAGCTTCGAATAAGGTTGCTTTAATTTTAACCACCTTGTATGACATATAACTTGACATATATGATGCATACAGTAAAAAAAAATTTCTCAGATATTTGAAACCTTCGGCAAATGGGACATTTATTTCCAGTTCAGCTCAATGCAGAAATAGCAAGCCTTTTCCAATTGAATGAACCTAAAAGAAAGAAGGTAGATAATTGTATTTCAAAAGCCTCGTTTTCCCCTCATCCAGACTGTAGAGGGGAGAGGATCGTATTCCTGAACCCTTTCTTTTCGACAGAGGTATGGAAATGATGCTAGATTAAATTTCAAATTTTATTCTGAGCTCTTGTTTTCAAACAATGATGGGGTTGCAGAATCTTCTTTTATCTTTCCATTTTACTTCTTTAAAAGAATCTGAGCATCAGCTTCGCGATATTTTTAAAATGAATCTTAGATTAGTTTTTAAGTTTAGCTTTTAACTTTGTAAATGATAAGGAAAGAGTTCTAAGGAAGAATTGATTAAAAAATGTATCTCATTTCATTTCGTTATTTGTCTGTAGTATTTGTTTTAATAGAAAAGGTTTCAAATGTTTTTTCAGATTTAGCTGAATTTTAATTGCTATCTATTTAAATGGAAATTTTGAGTTTCAATTAATTGTATTTTGGGATGGACCTCAAAATTTTGAACCACAGTCAGATGACAAGGACGAAATCTCAGCTGTAATCCCTCTTTTCAAACATCTACACCATACCAGAAGCAGAACGTTTGATCCCCGACAGAGTTAATTTGCACCAGAACAACTTACAAGACGGTTCTTCAATGAAGTCGGGTCTTGAATCTGAAACCCTTCGACTACGAAACGTTATCCCCATGTCACCGCAGAGTTTATTTCTCTGAAAGAGTTTATTTTAGAGAAATAATAACACTGATATAAATTATTTTATTAATGAAAGATTATTGTAAAATATGGCATAAAAATAGACCAATATGAGCTTACGCCTTCTATCTTTTTGTTTCAACAATTTTATTTATTTATTTATTTTTGTTTTTCCTCCTTTCATATTTCAAAAGATTTTTTTTAGCTTTTATTTGCTGCGCTTTAGTTGAGTTGACTGCTGAAGAATTTTAATTAAAAAAAGAACTACACAGTATCTTTCGGTCTATATATTTTGAAGTCTATGAAATTACTTAACAATTATAAGGATAAATATGAAATGTCTATAACAATTTGATACTTTTTTTATGAGAGGTTCTTTCTTGTCATAATCACTATTCTAATCTTTCAGAATTCACAACAAAATTTGTTTCCCTACATACAACTTGATTTAAGAGATTCAAGTTGTGATACTTAACCTTTAACTTGGGGCTTGCGGTCTGTGAGACCACTAGCGATGAACTTTCGGTCACTCCTATTTTTCGTTCAATTGATTAGATTGACCCTGTAGCTTCCTGTTTTGTGACCTTCAATACACCTGCACTTTTACACTCGATTTCGGAGGATGCCTTTAAAAATAATTCAGTTATTTCTCTGAGAGAGGTTTCTAAGACTGCACTCTCTATTATGTCCCGGTGATAAACAAGGCTTAGCAGATGGCTAAAATTTGGGCCCCGAATTATCATCCAATTTACTGATCCTATTATGAAGCAGTGCTTCAGACACTTTTAAGTGAAACAGAAAGTGATTTTAGTAATAAAGATAATTGTACAGAAGAGATTTTCGATGAAAATTCGCATTCGTCTGATTCTTATAAGCATGTTGAAACATAATTAATTTTTCTAATGATAATATATTTTGAAAAATTTATTAAATATATTATTATACCAAGATAATATATACATAATTTTTATGTTGAATTTTATACTAATTCATAACTTGTATGACTAATAAGTCATGGGAAAACTGTGCTATGAAAGTCATACATATCTATAAAAAAGAATTTTATTCATTGTAAGTTTTATTTTTTATTTTCCATATAATTGTAGAATTTAAATAAGATTTTTTTATATACCTTTATATACGGGAAAAATACATGTGATTTGAAAAATATAAACCAATATGTTTTGTCCCTGAATATTATTTATTGTAACATGTAATTTGAGAAGAAAATGTATGTTCCAACGCATTTACTTTTTGCAATGATAATATATTTTGAAAAATTTCCAAAACGTATCTATATATTGAGAAAAATATCTGCAAAATATATTGGCTGTATTTCATATTAATACATTCATTAGAAAATTTAATTTGAGTGTAAATTAAATGCGGTCTCATAGATCGCACTTCCACAGTTAAATCCTAAAATTTTACCTCCCCAGTTAAGAGTTAAGCATGGGTTTAAAAATATAATGATTTTTTACAAATTCATATTAATAAAAATTACTTTTTTCACTGGCCTGCTTATCTTGTGTTTAGTTCATTTTCTTAATGAACAAGAATTCGATGATCTGCAACTTGACAATAAAGTTTGGGACTTTTAGCAGCGTGGCGAAAAATTTGATGATATTTGGCGATAATAATGAAAGATTAGAAAAATGAAAAAATGATGACTCCGTTTCTATAAGGAGCCAGTATTTGGGGATGTTTCTGGAGAATTCCAATAAACGTCATTAACTCTGCCAGAAAAACTGTATGAAATAAATGACGTACTGAAGCAATTGATTCATTGTCTCTCTGAACTTTTCTTTGAAGATTCGGTGGTGAAATATGGGTACTGAGAGCGTTTGTTTGCTATTGCTTTTATTTAACGATGAATTGCTGTTTGCCTACTTTTATGATTTCTACAAATAGTACCTTTCTTCGCATTTTGTTTCTGTTTCCCATTTTCTAGAAAATTCGTGAATAAAGCGTCCGTTCCTTCTGTAAACTTATCATTATTTGTTCATCATTTGCCTTTCATTGTCCTTCATTAAATTATAAAACTTCATCTGGACTTTGTCCAACAGTATTGACCCCTCGTAACCCGAAAATCCCTCAGAGATCAAGGTAAAAGAGACACATCAATTTTAACAGAAAAACATGAAAACACAAAACAACATTAAAAATACCACTAAATAATAAAAAATACATACAAAACTATATAAAACGAAACTACATAAGAATATTCAACAAAAAATTAAAACTATCCACCCAATAATTAAGAAAACAAAAAAGGGAAGAACATACCAGCAACAGGTGAAGAATTCTCACCATATCATCAAAACTGCCATTCCAATTTGAATACGATGTCAGGCAGAGAAAAAAAAGACAAATGAAGTTTCTGAGTGCTATTTATTTTATTTTTAAGTTATAAATTAATATTTAATCCTTTTTTTAAAAATTAAAGTATTTATATTGCAGTAGTTTTTGGAAAAATCATTATTGTTTAAATTTTTAATAAAACTATTTGTTGCTTTTATAAATGAAATTTTGTTATTACAAATTGTTTTAATTTTATTAAATTGTGAGAAAATTACTTTTTTGCAAATTTAGAGTTAAGATTACAGTGATAACACAGGTCTACATTTTTAGGGTTATGTCATGTTTTTTAACTTTTTATTATTGATTCCTATGTATTTTTTCACGTTAATTCTGAATGTGATATTAGTTTTTTTCCATCACGTCAGGAGTTTTTGCAAAACGCAGTTTCCAAAATTTGTAATATGTTGAAAAACATAAAAAATATGAGACATATTGATATTTTTACTATAAAATGTATAGAATTTAATTAAATTTATGGCTTATTCTTAACAATATCATAGCCAAGCTCATCAAGAGTCCGTTGGGGAGAAGGGAGGCAAAAATTTAAGGAAAATTGCACAAAATTAGCGTACATTTCCGTTTTATTACATTCTCCATAAAGTTTCTTTTATATACATTTCATTTAACACTGATAAAGAGCTTCTCAAAAAAAAAAAAAAAACGAATGTAGTTAGTGGTTAAGAGGGAATTGTTGGAAAATGGAAGATGTAGAAAAAGCAGCCTGGTCTGCTTTTAAAGATGTAGCAATGAAATTTCTGGGTAACAAAAAAGATCTGAATTTCAAATCGATCGTTGAAACCATTCTCTGAAGTGTCTAAATTTAGGCTGTTCCATGAGTTTGAAGGTTCATTTTCTAAATTCACATTTGGATTACTTTCCTGAGAATTTGGGTGCTGTTAGTGAAGACATGGGTGAGATATTCCATCAGGATATCCAAAAAATGGAAAATCGTTATCAAGGAAGATGGAATACTTCAATGATGGCCGGCTATTGCTGGATGCTGCACCGCGATGAACCAACAAGACGCATGCACGGAAAAGTCGCCAACACAGCCTGACTGGTCAAAAGAGACAACGACACAAATGAAAGGATACTTTTTTTACATACATCATCATTAAGACTGGTTAAAATTAAATTTAACTAAATTTAAAGTTAATTACATAAAATTAAGTATATCAATATAAAATTTCGTGTACCAAAATAAATTTGTTACATTTACGTTAATTTTGTGGTAGTTTTCATTAAACTTTTGCCCCCCCCCACATCCACAACGGACTCTTGATGTGCTTGGCTATGATATTGTAAAGTATAAGCCATAAAGTTAATTAAAATAAATACATTTTATAATAAAAAAACGTTTTAAATCTGTCAATATGTTTCATATTTTCGATGTTTTGCAACATATTACAAATTCCGAAAACTGAGTTTTACAAAAAAACCCTGATGTGATGGAAAAAAACTAATGTCATATTCAGATTCAGCGTGAAAAAATTCATAGGAATCAATAATCAAAAGTTAAAAAACATGACCCATGCAGGTTTGTGTAATTACAGAGTTTAATTATTTTAAAGCCGAACTCGTCTCTTTTGTATCATAAATACCAACTATTGTTTTAACATTAGCAATTCCGATTTTTAGATCCAGATAAGTAGCTTCAAGATTATTTTTATTTGTTTCTGTTGAAGTTAATTATTTAGGATATCAATTTGTAACAACATTGGTAATCTCTCTAAGTTAATCAAAATTAAATCCTCAATAAATCTCCTTCCATTTATTAAGTTATTTTTAATTTTTTTTTCTCGTAATAATGCTGGAAAATATTAGCTAAAGCACTTGAGAAAGCTGTACCCATTGGAATACCCTTAACATGTTTATAAAAATTAATACCATTGATAACAAAATTTTCGGTAATATTAAAATTGCATAAAACCAGCCAGTTATTTTTATTAATGACATCTTCATTTAAATACTCGTCATATATTTAATGCTTTTATGGTTGTTTACTTGTGAATAAATTTTGCTGAACGTTAATTGATATTTTGCTGAACGTAAATATATTATTGAAAGACGAATGTTTTAGAACAGAGAAATGTAAATATTTGGTTCATTTGCAATGAAATATTAGATTCTTTCGCACTTTAAAACATCAAATTCAATGAGGTGGGGAATTAAAAAAAATACCATATGAAAAATTTACACATAGCTAAATAATCGAATAGTGTTAAAAGGTCGGAATGCTTTTATAAAAAGCATTAGTGCTTCAAAAATGAAAGGAAATTAATAAAATTTTAGCAAAAATTTCAATTTAAAGACAAACAGTATCATTAAAAAATATTTCATTTTTACTTTGCATTTATATTTTTGAAAATTATCTACAATTCAAGAGAACTTTAAAATAATAAAAGAATTAAAAAATATTTTATATCTCAATTAATTTTATAACTATACCTTAAAAAATATTTTAATAAATGCATTTTTTACGAATATTTGAAGTGATTGTTAATGAACTCTTGTGTCGAAATTCCAGTAGTCTTGAAAAGAAGAAAACAGTAAAACTTAAATAAAAGAAGTTCTCTTTAAATCTGTGGTTTATTACACCTTTAAAGATTTTTGACACATATGTATTAAATTTAATTATATTCTATTGAATTGTTTTTGAAATATCTAGTTTTCTCTGCATCAATCGCAGTAAAACATCCATTCTTCAAAAAATATATTTAAAAATTATACTTGCATATTAATTAATGCACTAAAAACAGTTTCTGTTTTCAAGATTTTAACTTGATCTGAGCAGGTAAGAAAAATTTAAATTTGGGACAGAATTTTTGTAAAATTTTCTGTAGAAATAAAATCTCTCCTTTTCTTTCGGTTCACTATTTCCAGTCACTTTATTATCTTTCATATATTATTGAAACTTTGTACCTACCGTTCTATCATACATTGACTGAAAATAAAAACTGATTCAGAATCAACGAAATTTTAGTTTTATTTTTGTGGCCAACGGAAGGTCTAAATATAAAATCAAAAATTTAAAAATCACAGCAACATAAATCAAACGAAAATCTCACATAGGGACTGTTGTTTGAACACTGTCTGTTTGAATTTCAAACGAGATGAAAAGATTCTTTCTCAGAACGAAACATTAATTTTTTTTATTAATGAAATTCATTCTCTATTTTATTATCCCTTTTAAGACGAAATCTTTCGGTTTTCAATTCTTCTAGCAAATTTATCATCTAAAAATACTGCTGAAGAGTCAACTTTTTATTTCGTAATAACTTCGCTGACTTGAGGATTTGTTTCAGAGAGAGAATCCATGATTTTATTGAATTTATGAGCAGATGGAATCCAGTTTGCTAGCAGAAAACTGACACTTTCTGAAACATAGTACAATAATAAAGATAGATGATTATTTTTCCTCCGACAGGAACTTTAACTTGGTGGGAAATAATATCTTTCACAATCTTTCTTAACAAGGTAATGATTTCTGATCTATCCTTTTTCTTTTTGTGGAAATGTTACTAGTTTTATCCGAAATGTTTCGAGAAACTCGAATCTATTTTCTTTTGTTACAGTTTGAATTTAAAACTAATTTCTTTGAGGTTCATTTCTATATGTATACGTACATAAATATATATTAAGATCAACAAAATATTCACAAGTATTAAAATGGAGTTTATAGAAAACTAGATGCAGTAGTTTTCGATCAATCTCACAATTCGAACATGCTTAAACTTATTTAATAAATATGTGCAATTATCATTTCATTGCAGGAATTTTCGGAAATAGATAAATTGCCTGTTTCGAAAAATTGAAATTAGCCGAGATTTACAAAATAAGTTATTTCAGTTTCAGTAAATCAGTTTGTGAGAGTAAAATTTTACTCGTTTAATATAAATTGAATCTCCTATCAATTTGTCATAAGGTTTTTTTTTCTAATATTTCCCTTAAAATGAAATAACCAGTTCTGTTGATTGCAAGGGAAAGTTTAGATTTCTACCAATATTAATTGAAATAGATTAGAATATGTTTAATGTATTGAGGAAGGTTTTCCATACCAACCTTTAAACCTATTACGATACCTATAGAAAATTAAAATGAAATTTGTAAGATATCACATTTCGGTGATATCTATTAGGAACATGTTTAATTTTTCTTTTTTGGTTAATATATCCTTTCAAATAATGTTTACATAATTTATTAAACATTTTCTCATACATCATTTCATACCTCATTATTTATCATACAGTCTCATTTACGATATTTTTTCTCATACAGTCTCATCATACGATAGTATCATTTCATTCCCATTAACTTACTCGCTATTTAACATATTACAATATTTTTTTTAACTAATGCATTTTTCGAAAGTATATTCAATGCTAACATGGCCTAATGCATCAGAAAAGGCTTTCAATTGATCCATCGGTATAATAGGTTAAACTTGTTTAACCTTTTGCATTCCAGGACTCCTCTCAGGCATCATTCAAGACGTTATGCATTATTTTGAGGTTTTATCTATTTATTTAAAATTTTGATTTTTAGTTTTACCTAAAGGGTGGTAAAAAGATGCAAATTCCTTAAATCCGGAGAATTTAACATGAAACAATTAATATAAACGGATTTTTCGAAACAGTAAACAAGTCTTTAAATAAGGTGAATAATTATGCATCTAAATACTTTTAAGACTGCAAAGGGTTAATATCTCCAAATTCTTCTTCTATATCTATGCAGCAATTTTTTTATTAAATCTTGCTTTAAATTAAAAGCGACGTTTTGGTAGTGGATATGATAATAGTAATAATTAAAAAACTGTAATTTTCATGTCTATATATTGCAAGTTTTAATATTCTGTCTCTCTCTAAGAAATGTTATTTTTAATTTTTACGTGGTGCACTTTTTTCTTGTATTTCTACTTTCTACTCTCCAAAAAGGAAATATCATAAGAGATAGCAAAAAAAAAAAAAAAAAGAAGCCGCAATTTGTCAAAAACATTCAAAACAGTGAAAAGTAAATGTTATTGAAAAAATCCATAACGAATTCTTTTTTAACAACGTTAACTAGAATTTAAAACAAAAAAAAAATGCTTCCGCTAAACGGTTTAATCAGTTTACTTCAGAATTCCGTTTCTTAAAATTATTTTCATCATTTTTATAGAGAAATGCTCTGTTTTTCTTTATCTTCATTTTTATTTTGGCAAATTCACGTTATAAAGTATTGGTTGGAATTTCTATTTCATAAGAAATTCGCTGGTTTATAGATTTGTTTTAGACAATCAACCCATGTTTTTATTGATTTTTTTTACAAAATTAGAGAGAGAACAGAAAATACTTTCGTTTATTCAAATGCACATTATAAAGATTAATATCATTTTAAATCACAGTTTTTTATAGTTAAGAACTAAAATTTATAAATGGGAATATTTTACAGCAAACTTTCTTTATTGACGTTATTCTTTATGGCATTTTAAACGAAATTTAAAAATTTCCTTCGAAATTATCTAGCTCATTGGCTTTAATTTTCTTAAAATCGGAGAATTCTTAGGTGAGTAATTTTTCTTGGACATTTTTTTTGTAAACGATAAAAAGAGGAAAAATCTGCAATTGTGGAAAAAAAACGTGATTTTGTAAATCATTACGTTTTAGGGCTCATTGAGTCTGAAAAATACATCTTTGGCATTATATCTATTTGCTTATCTACGAAACTGAATATTTAAATACGCTGTAATCTAATTGTCATTATTTAAATTCGAATCTATAAAATGAAAAGTAAATACATAGAACTAAGATGAAAAACAATTCAACGACCAAAATAGCCTGGTTGTTAGGGCGTTGGATTCGCATTCCTTAGGCTGTGAGTTCGAACCCCGCCAGCCGAAGAGTCTCCGTGTGTGTCAGTGTACGAACCCCGCCAACCGAAGAGTCTCCGTGTGTGTCAGTGTACTGACTGGCGCGAGTATAAATCAGTCGTGGTCAAAAAATCCTCCCTGTCAAGAGTGAAACTACTGAGGGTACTGGTTCAGATGTGAGAGTTCTTTAATCCAGGTCTAAATTACGATCTGTGAATGAAATTCAGCCAGTAAATAGGCTGTGACGCGTGAGTAGTTAACTCTTACTTTTAGCCCTAGATGGCGCTCCTGAAAATGAAAAAAAGAGAATCAAAATTTGTATTAAATCGCAATGGTTTTTTAGTAAGCGAGCTTGTCAATGAGAAGTACCATTAGAAACAACAAGAAATTTTTTTGTAGATGTCTAGATGTTTTTTAACGTAATTTATTCAAGTGAATTGTCTTCTCAACTAGACGCGAACTCTATAACTTCAAAATGTAATGAGACACATAAATAAAACTTGGTACACAAAGCGCATAAAATATACTCATCAAATTTTAAAGTCATTTGTCAGCTATTTTGCCTCTATGTCAACGAAGACAATACTTAAAAAATGCATTAAGCTAGATAGTTGAAATTTGGAGTGTAGATTTTTCATCAAATTGTCCGACTGTTCGAATATAAATAAACAGAATTATTACAAAACTTAAAAATCTAGATAAATACAATTTATTAAATAGGCTTAAATGTAAATTCTTATCAATTTTGAAACCATATCTTTCAACAGATGGACCATCTGTCAGACAGATATTTCGCACAATATAGCATTTTGCTGTATTAGATCAATGATTTATGCAAATTAGTGATATACTAGTTAATTCCTAATTAATCGTTGTTTAGAGATAAAATAACTCGAGTGCTAAATGATAGAATTTTCTGAATTAAGAAATGAATGGCTGGATTATTATAGTTGAGAAAATTAAGGAACGGGACATTCTCTAAGTATTTATGTAATTAGAGAAGGGCAGGTGTTTGCAGATGGAGTCATTATATAACGCTTTCGTTACATTAGCATTTCAGTCACCTTCGAATTGTAAACATTAGAATTGCGAGTTTTTCCAGTTGACAGCTGAATTAGGAGGAATATTTTGATTGAAGATATAGTGGTGGAGAATTTAAGTAAATTCTTACAATAATCTCTGAACTAATAAATGTGATCTTTTGAAACTTTACTTCCACATTGTAATAAAAACATTGTCCCTCTCTCTCCATATAATTGGCATCATCTTGAATGGTATTCAGATTTTTATTTTCACATTTGACAGCTGTGTGCTCTTTAATATATGAAAGAAAAACAGTACTTGCATATTAACTTCATGCTATTAATGAGCCATAGCTGTTCATTAAAGGTTGGCCTTTCTTTATTATTGTTTGCTTTATAACATCCAACATGGTATTTTTAAAAATCTAGTGTATGAATTTTGGTGATATTTTTGATTTTATTCATTTCATACTGTTTAATAATCAAATGCCAAAAATTGATTATATCGTTTGGAATTTATTTTTCCAACTGGAAAAAATTAAAATTTAATAAAACTTCTGTTATAATCACAAGATAGGAAATACAATTTTTTTATTCCTTCAAGTTATTACATTTACATGTATGCAAAATTAAGGACACCCTTCCCTCTGATGGATTTAGTTCCAAACTTGATATGTATCTGCAAATCAGATATATATCTTGAGTATGAAGTTTTATCGGACTAGATCTGCACTTTATCTAGCTATCAAGTAATCGGAAAACCAGCTAGAAAACTTGATAGATATCTGCAAATTTGTGTAAGAATGCATAATAAAGTTCCTCTGTTAATTCAGATTATTTTATAGTTTATCGTGCAGGTAGATGTAATTTCAAATTTCTATTTTTCAGATTCAAGGAGGTTTGAAACGCGGATATTGTTCGAAGACCTGAGTTTGAAATTTTGACGACTATAATAATTTCTTATTTTATACTTCGCACGTGGAAAAATAAGAGGAGTGATCCCCCCCCCCAAAAAAAAACTTTTACAAGCAGCAGTTTTTGGAAACTATACATTGGGGATGGGGATATTGTAACTCAGAATGGAAACACATGGCGCTAGTTGCCTCAGGCAGGTCGTACGAGCAGACAGCGTTAATATTTAGAACTAAAACAGTGACAGTAATGGTAATATGTATAGAGAAGTGGTCTTGCATAAAGGTGCGAGTTGGGATACAATTTCTAGGGGTCAAGAATGTGTACCCATCGGCCATTTACAGACAAATCATTGAAATGTACGGGGGAGAAGCAATGTGTAGAACATGGTGTCGTTCTTTTGAAGCGGAAAGAGAGATTGCTGGTAACGTTTAGGTGGGAGGTCTGAAGTCACCCTTTATACAGCTTCGATTTTGTTTCCAGTAACTATTTCCTTTTTTCGGCGTTGAAGAAACACTTATCCGAAACAAGATTCATGTCAGACAGGGATTTTCGAAGCGATGTTGAGAACTGAGTTACATAACCAAGGATCTGATTATTATCAAGACGTGCTAAACAAATTGTTCCAGTGATGTGATAAATGCCTCAACAGATTTGGCGATTATGTAAAGAAGTGACCACCACTTAATTACCATTTGTATCCCCGTCTATTGTCAATAAAGAATTTCCCTTGTAAACTTTTTTGGATCATCCCTTGTTGAATGGATATTAAAAGAAACTTGGATCTCAAATTTTAAATATCGTAGCATGAAATTTTTTTGGCTAGATTCATCCTGCTAGTGTTTTTTCTAACTGAGGAGCATTCTAAGCTTAGTGATTTTCAGACTAAGCATTTCGAAGAAAGAATATCAATCTCAAAGCTGCCTGTTCTATCATTATTTTGAAACTTTCAAATCTCTTTTTCCCTTTCATTCACTCTACTTATTGAATTAGGGGATATAATTATCTCATTGTTATAAGTTTAAATCATTCATATTTTGAAATAGAAAGTTATAGGTTTGAAAATCTTAATTATTTTAAATATTGAGGTTCTGAAATGAATATAATTGACCGACAAAACACAGAAGCTCACGATAGAATCTCATTTGCTATTTTTTTTTGTACAAATATGTAAAATCTTATTTTACTAGTAGAAAAAACAAGATATTCATTTACAAAACATTGATTAGACTCGTTCGCACCTATGTGGTAGAAACATGAGGAATAAATGAGAAAGATAAATAGTTCTTGCTTGGTTTAAAAGAGGAATTTTAATTACATTTGGTAAGTCATATCACTGACACCCCGACCTGCCCGATTTAGTTTAGTTATATTAAGGTCCACTTTTGAAACAACACTAGGGCTGTTTTGGAACGGACCTCTTGCTATTGAGCGCCGTTCAGATGACAAGGACGACACCTGAGCTTGTACTCTCCTCTTCAAACTTCTACACTACACCAGCGGGAGAACGTTGGCCCAGACGGATTTAGCTTGCACCAGACCCACTTACGCAGTGGTTCTTTGGTGTAATCGGGCCTCGAACCTGTGATCCTTCGGTTCCGAAGCAAAGACCTTACTATCAGATTACCGCGACCTTCTAACCCGCCCGAAGGCCCACTGATAAAAAAAGATACTGAATGGCTGGACCGCCGCTACAGTTGCATTGGCAGGAATTGTGGTTGAGTCCTAAGGGCCCTCACCGGACATGCTATAACCCTTCCCTAGGTAAGTACGTTCTGTCATGGATGGGAGGAGCAAGGACCTCACTTTTTCGTTTATCCTGCAAAGTGGCGAGACCCAACCTCTATGCCGGAAGCTACTCATCATCATTTTGAGATGCCCCCTGAGGGCAATTATACATGGTAAAATTAAATAGGAGAATTTTTGAAAAGGAAAAGTCAATTCGAATATTTGTAGCCTATTTAAGGAACCAGATATTATTAAATTTTTTGTAGGGGAAGCTTAATAAGGAAGATAACACACTCAAGGTTGACTAATCACTTTTGTATCATGGTAATGTTATCTGGCTACAAACCTTAATGTTGCGAGTTCAATCCTCGCTATTACCAAATAGCAGGCCTGTAAACGAAAAAAATATATATTAAAACCATATTTGTCTTACATAAAGCTCATTTATTTAATTAATAATGCTGTAAAATTAAAAAAAAACTTTTCTTAACATTTTCTTTTTAGAAAAAAAAATATTTTATTTCATACAGACATGTGGTGAAAATTATATTTTTATATGTTTAATTTGCAGTATTAGTTGATTTATATTTTTAATTTGAGTTTTTGTCAATCTGATGGTAACATATAGATAAAAGATTTTTTTCCCTTTCATTCGTAATGTGCGCGTGCAGCTTAAGTTTTATTTTTATTGTTGAAAAATATGATTAAATTCTTTTTTTAAATCTCATTAAAAATAGAAATAAAATTTATTGATTAAAATATTAGTATCACTAAAAGAGTAATTTTTTAAAACCTTTAATATGATGTAAAAACCTCTTTTGTGCTATAATATTTTCAGACGTTGTAGAGAAAAAATGAGGAAATTTCGCTTTATTTATAATTAATTCAAATTCTAATTAGAAATTCGAAAAAATCACTCAGAGGTGCACATTTCTGACCCTCAAGGTACACACAAGCCAAATTTGGTAGCTGTAGGTCCAACGTTATCGTTGGACCTACAGCTACCTACACCACCTACAGCTGTTGGTGCTCTACTTTGGCCTGTAGAGCACCAACACACACACATTGAGTTTTATTATATGTATGTGACCAAGTGGTTGACTAAACAAATAAACAAAATGCCAGATAGCTCCAAATATTATAGATTTTAGAAGAGTACAACGCAAACACTTAGTTATGACTTAATTTTAATTACACAAATCTATAATGCCCATACACAGGTAATGAAAAATATAATATGTTACATTGTTGAACGGCTGGAAGTTGATGGCAGGACTGCCTGAGTTTTGGTTGGTACCACTAGAGAGCAAGCCTAGCTGTTACAAGTAAAGAAAATGACAGAGATGTAGAGAATTTCGTAATACGAAAAATGCCTTAGTTCAGACAAAATAATTTTTTATTTGATAACGAAAAGTTTATTTACAGATATATTAATAACAAAAGTTAAACACTCTGAAGGCAACGTTAATAAAGAAATAATCATGGCATTACCATTCTATCTGGGGAAAGGTTCAATAAAAATAGGTTTTTCTCACACTAACATACCCAACTTCCATAAAATATTTGATCTAACCATTTATTGAAACGGATAATTTTAGTTTCCTGTTGAATATAATATATACAGTCATCCATCTTCAAAAGAATATATTGCAGACTAACATGACAGACTTTACTACATACACATTTATCAATCCTAAGAGATAAGACATTTTCTATAAAAACTCTTCCCCAAGATGTTCAATACTTCGATAGATGTAATTCTTGACTTCCACCATTTCATCCTGATACATCTTACGACAGCGTTTTTTTTCAATCGATTGGTCTTAAAAGGAAAGATTTGTCTCGTTTTATTTTAGTAGAGACTTCAAAAAGGTAGGATTCCCGCATCCAATTCTTGGGGGAAAGTGATTCTTCTTGTTCCGTCGTTGTTGCTGCTTTACGACTGATGTTCATGTTTTATATGGTATGAAAATGATACATTGAATTTTAAATTTATTCTGTTCTCTTGTTTCTATGAGGATGGTGTCCGTTTTTTTTATTCTATTTGTTGAGGGTTTCGAGAATATTTTTCTCCACTTTTTTCGAGAGAAACTTTCGAATAAGAGAATAATTTTAAGAAAACATTAAGTTGTACGCACTCACCTAAAACTTCGAAAATTGTGCAAAACATATTATATTTTTATTGCTTTGAAATGTTCTCTGATTCTATAGCTTTCAAACGATATCAAGATGTTTTCAGTATTCAGAATATTTCTAGAGTTATAAGGATTTTTCTTCAAGTACTTTCACTTAAGTACTATATTTTTTATATTATATATTTTTTATATTATATATTTTTTATATTTATGTATTTTACAAACTATAGCTTCGGTTTTCATAAAAACTCATTTTATGAAGATTGATATTTTCCCACTATGTTGCTTCATTCAAACAGTCATGACTCGATAAGAAATTAACTAATTACAATTATTTATACATCAAAATAATCTGTATAAAATAGTGGATGTATTGTGCCGCAATCAAAAGTGTATTTTAAGAAATAAATTTTCAATAACTATTTAAAAGTTAAAAATACTGGAAAAATCTTGCTTTTTCTGTTTATCGTTGATAAAAAATTATTTTAAAAAACTGTATACTTTTATAATTTGATTCAGACAGACAACATGAAGACTAATATTAAGCATCATTTACAATTAGACGTGCGTATCTGTACAAATTAGAATTTTAGATATCATGTTTCGAAAATATGTTAATTAGTTCATTAAATATTAATCAAATAAATAATTAAGAATTTGTTTAATATGGGTTTTTTCACTGAAATGAGATTACACATATATCAATGACTTAATGTGAAAAAATTGGATTTTTTAAATTTTAATTAAAAAAATCTTTTAGTGCGTACGTACACCTGAAGAAAGTTTTATTTTGACTGTAAATTTCAAAATTACAACTGTTTTTATTGAAATGAAGTTTTATAAATGAATTAATATATTAAGAAAAATACTAATGGAGGCTAAAAGTATTTGTGGGGCATAATTTGCAAGAAATTATTTTGATTTCTTTTGAAATAAGATAAGCCACTGAAATACTTAAATTTTCTGTATGTGTTATTTTGCTTCCAAAAATTTTCAGTAGGCATAAGTTGTATTAAAAAAAAACTTTCCTAGAAAAATTCAGAAAAGAAATATCGAATGCTTAATTATAGCATATTGTGTCTTAAAAGAAAACTATGTAACTGCATGCATTCGAATGTTTATTTTTAAAAGAAAATACCATATTCAAAATTATTTTTTTTATATTAATGAAGACAATAATAGTACCTTTTACTGTTATTGAACCTAGGTTATTACATTATTGTATTTAGCCTTTATTTCTTAGAAAACTGCGACACTTTACCCTTTTCCTTTGGAAAATTTGATATTATTTAAAGATGAAGACATTATTTGAATCTCTATTATCCATTGTATTCGCTATTTATATTTTACCTGAAATATTCACAAGGAAATAGTAACATGTTCTATAGGTACAGACTCATTTTTTCACTTCATTTCTTAAATTACTGAATCTAAAATTAATATCGAGAGCTGTTTTAGCATGTTATAACATAATATAGGGATAACAGATCTTAAATGGAAATTAATATTCAGTTTTATTTCTAAACATTAACTATTCTTAGAATTGATCTCATAGTGATTATATGGTTTTGTATTATTATGTCCTATGACAAGTTCCACAGGACAAGCCCGCTTTTACGAAGACAGCGATTTAACCCGATAGAGTGCGTCACTTGTTTTTTTCTGTAGTGCCGTCTAGGTTCAAGAGTACAATTTTGCGTCACTCCACGCGTCACAACTCTTTTTACGGGGCAGACTTCATTCCTGCATTTTTATTCCCTCGTCCACAGATCTTAATTTAGACCTAAATCAAGTGAACTAAATCAGTGAACTATTACCTCTGAACCAGTACTCCCAATTCTCGACCTGGAGGACTTTGTGACCACGACAGATTTATACGTGGGTAAGTCACCACCACACACGGAAAATCTTCGGCTGGTGGGTTTTAGCTCTTAACCTAACGTATACGAGTCCAACACCCTACAAGCAAGAATATCCCAGCTTTGGTTTAAATTATAAATCTGTGAAATAAATGTTTTAGTTTTAGTTTTTTTTATATATATATTTTGTAGTTATTGTTTTTTCTTGTAATCTTTTGGCAGGTTCGAACTCGCAACCAAACCGAGACGAGCCCAAAGCCATATTAAACAGGTTATCCTGGCCTATTAGTGATTATTGTGAATACTGCATTAAAAATAATGCCATATATTCTAGTAACTCTACCTCTTCTGGAGTAAAACACTCTGTGGGATTAGAATAAAATTCCTGAACTTCAGCCTTTTTTAGGATTCTCAGCAAAAAATGCGTCTATGAAATGTTATTTTCATAAAAGAACGATAATTATTTACTACAGACTTTCGAAACGAAATACCAAGAAAAATAGAAAAAAAAAATTAACATCAAGGGTTTTTAAAGATTAAAAAAATCGCTAAAAATAAAGCCTTGTAATCTAGATTTCATCAGATGGAAATCTCTTAAAAACAGCACTGTCTAAAATTTCAAATGACCTCAAAAAATTTCACCAAACGACACTTTAAAATTTTATCCGTAGAATTCCATTCCGAAAGCTGATTTGATCAACGTTTTCCATTGTAATATTTTTTTCACTTTTTTTTGACAAATTTCCATTATAAAAAAACTACTCGGAATCTGTTTTTTACTTCTAATAACTATTATGTTCTGTGGATTGGGCGAGAAGTGAAAAAGAAGAAAAAAAAAAGTCGAGAAGTGATTGAAGAAAGAAGACAGAAATCTCTTTCTTTTCAATCACACATTTATAAAGAAAAATTATCTTTTTCATTGGCGAAAGTTTTTCTTTTTCAAATGAGGAAATATTTCTTTCCTCTGTTCTTAAATTCCCTCTTGTGAAGAATTTCTTTCATATTGTGTTTCTGTCATATATCAAGTAATATTAGATATTAAAACACTTACATAACTTAGTTTTAGAAAATATATTTAGGTGTTTTATATCGCATATTTATTATAATCTGATTTATTCCATTTTGTTTAGCTCTCTTTTTTTTAACTTTTAAGAGGCTATCAGTTTTAAAGAACTTTTTAGAAACTTATATGGTTGATTAAGAATTTCTTAAACATGAATCAAATATGTTAACACACGAATATTACCATCAGTGATTTGTCCATTGAAACTGAATTCATTTGAATGTCTTCCACAATCGTTTCAAGAACTTTTATAGCTTCTTTCGCCCTATATATTTGCGTTTCTCTCTTATTGAGGTTTTGTTTTTCAATAAAAGACATTAATAATTTATTATATGATTTTTATCATGAAAGATATGATTGTAGACTAATTATAAATTCAGCAATGTATCGATTGTCATTATAAGAATGCAATGAGTTATTTTTTAACGAATCCCTAGATTTGTTCACTTGATGTTTAAAATATTTTAACGCACAAGTCAAAATGAAGTACCAATGAGGTAATATAGTGTCCAAATACTATTAAATTTTTCATCCTAAGAAAAATTGAAAGCCTACCGTGTTCAAATACTTCATAATGACTTCAATCAACCTTCTATGCAATTTAAATTTTTTTATATATTCTAGGAAAAATTAGGTGTAGTTTGGTATGCATTCATCTCTTCAAATGTCTAAATTGTTCACTGGGAGTATTATTTATATTTTATTCCAGATAATTCCTTTTCAAAAAAAAGTTTGACTTTAAAACTGTATATATTAACTGCCTTGCGCTCAAGCTCTTTTATAGGAATATTTCTAACGGTTTAGTTTAGTTTAGTTATATTAACTTCTCGTTTTAAAACAACACTAGGGCTACTTTAGGACAGACCTCGCCATTTTGAACAGCGGTCGGATGACGGGCACGACACCTGAGCTGGCATCCCCCATTTCAAGCCACATCACACCAGAGGAAAGATGTTTAGTCTGACAGATTTAACGATCAACAGAACTACCATTCCACTAAAAGTTCTTTGATGTAATTTGTTCTCGAACCTAAAACCATTCAGCTCTCAAGATCTTAGCACCAGGTCACCGAGGCTGCTAATCTTTCTAATGGAAGCATGACATAATACCGTTATTAAAAATATAAATATCCGATTCTAATATCTTTCAAATTTAGTGATATTGATGCTTCACATTATTTATTTCTCTTTTAAACTACGCGGATATTAAATAGAATGATTCTCCTTTCTCCTTCAACAGTAGAATAAAATCATGCTATTAAATAGTGGGTGAAACCGTGAAACGATTTGAATTTCAGAACAACAATATTGGACAATTCAGGACAACAACAAATTTCTGCTGAAAATCAGGAAAAGAAAGGTTTTTTAAAAAGTTAAATAAGTTCAGGAGGAATTATCTGACTGTTATATTGATATGATAACTTTGGAAAGATATGATGTTTACTAATTTGCATCATTGAAAGACAAGTTTTTAAACTTTGTAATAGCTTATACTTTATTTTGTCCAATAATATTTTCTGAGCTTATAGCAGAAAAAATGCTAAAGTTTCAATCAATTTTTAATTTTTAAAATCATAATTAAAGTATCAAAAATTGCATATTTCCACCCTCCAGCATTTATATATATACCAAATCCGGTAAATCGAAGCAAAACTGGCTGACCTATAGAGTGCCAACATATACATGCACTTTCATTTTTTTTTATTACTAACAATAGAGGTAATGGATGCAGTTTTGTATTTTCATTATTTTTTCCTATTCCCTTTTTTTTAATTTCTGTAGCAGTTACATAACTCTTATCTTCTCTTTTGGTTACTAGACAGCGATGCCTGACAGGTTATCCCATATGCCATCCCATAATGCATTGCGCGTTGCGAGTGCAATCAGAATGAGATGTGATGCTGTACGGTTAAGCTGCGCTCGTGAATGTTTTGTTATGTCTTGTCTTTATGTTTGTCCGAGTGTGAATGTGGTTATTAAAGAAATGTTCCTGAATACATGAGTCTTGTTGCTTCCTGCACAGATCATGATAATCTACATTCCATCACAATTTCCTATTAATTTTATACCTCATTTTCTTATAATTTAACACAACACAACACTGTTTCATGCCCCTGCAACTATAACCCTCTGGTTATTGAAACAGTGTAATGAGCATGAAGTGGGAGAGACATGGAAAGACGCTCCTGTTCTATCCATCCCTGGGACTATTTGTTCTTCTTCTGACAATTATAGATAAATATTTGGCAAGGGATTTTAATATTGGATAAAAGAAAGCCGAAAGCAATGAGCTTTTCGTAGTTCAAAGGGGAGATGGATTTGGCTTATTAAGTTAAATATTATGCAGATTCTGAAAAATGTTAATAAAAATATTAAAAAAAAAACTGGAAACGAGGACAGAAAAAGAGTGAGAGAAAAAAAAACACATACAAAAATACAAAAACAAATAAACGCTATGTACAAACACAAAGATAACAGAAAATAAAAATTTGTATGAAAAGTGCTATTCTTGCGAATAATGTTCCTGGAATCTAAACAGATCTTGGTTTGCTTCCAGATGACGAATCATACTTTGAATTTTCTTCCTGGATCCTTGGGAAGAGGCAACGCTGCGGAACCAAATTCGTTCTAGTTCGGATGTAGGCATGGTCATGTGAAACGAAGAAGTCAGCAGGCATTCTGTTGCGTAGTGGATTGGCGTGGCATCAACATTTCCGCAGGGGCAGAAGGCGTTAGGTAACAGATTGAAACGCCGAAGATATGAGGGGAATGGCCCCTGAGATGTGAAGAAAGGGATGTCTTCCCTTTTCCAGTTACTTGGTAGAAGAGAGACTTTGGGGAGAATGTTGAATGTAGATCGCCCTGTATCTCCATCTTCCCAATCCTTTTGCCATTCTTTCATCATTTTGTTTTTAAATAATTTAAGGTAGGATTTTGGTATCTTAGTATGACATTTCGATATACTTTCAGACTGAATTAAAATAATACGATCAGAAATAACACGATATTCCCATACACATGAAAAAAAAACCCCACCTAATAGAGGCGAAAATCATGGTAAAAAAATGAGGAAGAATTCTGGAAACTTGCTCATCCTTACTCGTTTCTCCCTTTAATGAGATAGATTCGTCGAAAAGTGGTCGTCTCAAAATACTGAAACAAACATTTTATTTTCTATTTAATTTTTTTAATTTTTACTATTTTTGTTTTCTAAATTCTCTTATACAGATGAAAATATTTTTTTTAAAAAAAGAAAGGATTAGTTTGGATTTTGAATCATGATTCCTTTATTAAAAATTGAATCTTGTACATAAATATTAAATGCTGCTTATTCAATTTTTATAAACTCCAAGCGTTATGCGTAACACCTGGAGAAGTATAAAATATTATCACTCCTTTGGGTGTGCGTCATTTGGATGCGAAATGTCGCTGTTTTCCCCCTTTTATTTTATAAATTTATTAATTTATCAGTTTATGTATAAACCTAAGCAGGATTAAATAGCAAAAGTAAATGACTGATTCCTGCAATGAGTGCTATTTTATATTTAAATCGCCATGAAATCAGATTGCAGTATATTATTAATATTTCAGCCTTTTTCTATTTTGTATTTGACATTGATTTTTTTTTCTTTAGTGGATCATTATCTGTTTCATCTTGATTCTTCCACTTATGATGTGAATGTTCGTGAATATTATGGATGGAGATGGTATCAATAACAAAATTTCTAATGTTGTTATAAATTCACATCTTAAATATAATGCTTATGAAAAAAACTTTTAATCACTCTAAAATATTCAAGATATTTTCTAGTACAATTTAATATGAGTTAAATTTTCAGATAATAGTACACGTTTTTTTATTGGACAAGTTAATATGGGTTTATGTTTCAGATAATAATAAAAGTATAGCAGCCTGTTTAGATAGAAACAGCTTCTAGTTTCGTAGAAAAACAAATGATTTGTCAATTATGATGAAAAATAAAAGTGTTAGTTTCTGTAGCATCACTGAATAAATTTAAAAAATTCTGATCATTAATAAAATACTTTCACTCAAGTTCAAATACATTTTTTAAACTTGTAACGGATGGAACTGGATGTTAATACAGTTAATTTAATATTAATTCATTAATTAAATTTAATTAACTTTTAATACATTAAATAGAGTTTTAGAAGTTTGTAATAAAAATTGAACCCGATAGGTAGCAGATAAGGATTTCAATATTTTTCTCCTGAAGTTGGGGAATGCGAGTTCAATTCTTGCGGAAATCAATAAATTTTGAGAATTTTTAAATAAAAAGTAACTAAAATAAACTAAAGTAAATAAAAATAACTAAACTAAAAAAATAACTGTTCTTTGTTGACCTAAGTAGGAATTGAATTAAAAAATATTTTTATATATTGCTTGCTATATTTTATTAATACCCTAAATTTAGTGTTGTCCTTGTAGATGCAACACTGTCTAACCCTAATAATGCAGGCCTATGTAATAATGGATGATTCGAATATTGATATTGTCTTTCGAATGCCGGCGTCTTGGCACAAGGGTAGGGCCTTTTTCCCTTGATTTAAGCTTACTGGATTCAAGTCTTGGTTTGGACATGGCTGTACTTCCTTTTCTACTATCTGTGAGGTGTGTAAATGTGTTCCCCTGTGAAAGGGGGCTGTGCAAGCAAATGTGAAGCATGAAATAGCTAAATCATACTCTTAGATCTAGTTGGCTTTACTGGGAAAAAATAGAGTTAAATAACTGTCATCGGGCTTGTAAAGTGCCATAAGTAACTACAACAACATTTTAAGCCGTCATCCAGCATAGTCAACAGCAACACTGTCTTGGTAGGCGTCCTGGCATAAGGATAGCGTGACTTCCCCGTAATCTGGGTGTCTCAGGTCCGATTCATGGTTTGGACATGGCTGTTCTTCTTCTGTCTGCTAACTGTGAAGTATATGAATGTGCCCCTCTGTAGTAAGGGGCTGAGCAAGCGAATGTGATGTTTCGGATATCTAAGTCGAGCTACTAGAAAAACAAGACACGCTCATTCGTCTTAAATCGCTGACAGCTGCTAAAAGCGACATAAGACACAACATCATCTATTACGGGCCTCAGTAGCGTGATTGGTAGAGCATCAGTCTCGTAACCAAAAAGTAACGAGTTCTTTTCTCGTCTCGGCCAAAGAAAGCCATATTGGATCATGGCATTTGAGGCACGTTAAATAGGTCGTGACTGCAAAGTCCTCCAACCAATAACAAATTATACCTGTAGGGGTACCGAATTAAGGATGAGTCGGTTTCTAATTTGAATTTAAGTTCTTACTTGCGGATGGATGAATGAGTGTATAAATGAGTTCAATAGTCGTCTTAAAAGGGTTGTGTCGTGTGTGTTCGAGAAAAATAGTACTTTCACCTTAATGGCTCATTAAAAATGGAAAAAGCGTATACTTCTGCTTTAATTCGAAAGAGCTCCGCTCATACGGGCTAGGTATGACTAAGTGGTATTATACCCACCACCATCCACATCATCTTTCGAATGGCGTTATTGACATAGTAGTTATTTTTAACTAGTGTATTCTATGTAAGCAGTTACCATATCATAAACAAGTTCTATGTTCCCTCTTTATTACTAAATTGGTGATAATTATTACTAAATTACTTTATTACTAAAGGGGTGAGGAGCAAAGAATTTTTTTGCCCCGGGCATCAATTAGGCTAAGTCAAGCCCTGTATTAGAGTCATTTTATAAATCTGCATTCATCATCATTTGAAATGGTTAACAACTGACTTCATTTTTTTACATTCTTTTGACAAATTGACTTTCTAAAAGCTTTTATAAAGATCATCTTTTACTTCTAGACATTTTCATTGAAGATTGAATATGTTTCAGAGAATAAATTAGATTTCTCTTTTATTAAATTTATTTTTTATATAAAAATGGAGAAAAGGAAAATGGCAATTTCTCAAAGTAAAATTATTACAGACTAAATTTCCTTTTTATTTAGCAATTCAAAATTCTATCACGAAGGAAAATTATATTTTCCCACATCTCCATAACAAGATATTGCATTTTGAGCTTTCCAGTATTTCCTTCGGCAACAAATTTTAGCAATCCTGTCAGATTTTTCAATCGAATAAGTTTTATTTCAACAAATGCTGAATCTCAGCATGCTGTCTTAAATAGCGATGCATTGTAAAGTTTTTTTTGCTGTAAGCGCAATGATATTCGTAAAATCTCAGGTAAAAAAATGCTTTAAATGACATGAAGAATTTTATTTATACTGTCTGTAATAATAGAATAAAGCTGAAGAAAGTATGAGGTATAACTTTTTATACAATAGCTTTAGTAAATATTAATTAAATTTAGTAAAACTATCTTGCTATACTAACATTTAATAAAATTGATACACTAATGCTTGATTAAAAAAGATACACTAATATTGTAAAAGAAGTTGTAAGTATTGTAAAAAAATCCAAGCTTAAAGGACTTAAATTGACTGAGTTTTAGATCTTACTGTTAGAAAAGAGTTCAGATAATTTCAATGCCCTTCTGAAAGATAATGGGGTTTGGATGGTACCTGTTAAATGATCTAAAATAATAATTTAAAAAATATGCGTCATGAGTTAGTTCCGGTTGAGAAAAAAAACTTATTTCTTATTGAGAATGCAATTGATAAAAAATATTTCATAGAATGCCATTTAGAAAATATAAGAATCTGTATAAAAAGTTGTATTTAATTATTCATTTTCAGAAATTATATAATGTAGAATTATTTAGGTTATCGCCAGCTCAATTGAAGTATCTATGTGTGCACTACAGCTGGAAATATATGCACACCTCTAATGTCTTAGAATTAGATATTAGACTTCGGTTGAACCATGTGTGTTTGTGTAAAGATTTAAAACTTTGGATGCAGATTGAAGTCTTGAAGACAATGAAGAAGACTTTTCATTTTAAAGTTCGCTTTATACTTCCTACGCAGTCAGGCATGTTTACAAGCGAAGCAGACAAAGCAGAAGTGCTGAAAGAGACTGCAAATAATTTTCTCTCGTTATATATAGAATATTTTGATAGGGAAAAATTGGTAGTGCTAATAGACAATTAAGTTTATCATAGGGATTTCTGCTTGTCAAGCAGAGGAAACACAGAAATCCTTTTAGAAAAGTATTCGCTTGTGTCGGCAACTTTTATCAAGCACTCACACCATGGAAACAGCTTCAGTTTCTAGCCGATTTAGCAATTTTACTAAGTTTCTCTTGAAATAATTAAGTAGAGCAATGAAATTGGATCAGGAAATAAGAGAATATTTTAGAATGAAATAACTGTTGGTTTGATTAAAACTTAAGAAATTAATTTGAATTTAAATTCGATGTTAAAATATCATTACACACACACACACACACACGCGCGCGCGCGCACGCACGCACGCACGCACACACACACACACACACACACACACACACACACACACACACACACACGCATATATATATATATAAAAGGACATTTTAACATCTAATTTAAATCTTTAAATCCAAATTAATTTCTAAGGTTTTATCTAATTTTAACCATTATCAAAGTCATTCTAAAATATTATCTTATTTTCTGATACAATTCTGCTTTCTCTGCTGAATTAATTCAACAGAAACTTTATAAAATTGCTAAATCCGCTAGAAGCCAGCTTTCACACACTTCGCGAGAAGGGTTAGAAAAATGTCCAACGGGAACAAGATTAACAAGTCGGAAATCCTTCACCTAATCTTAATAATATATTAGCACTGTAAACAATATTTTCCCTTTTAAAATTTGGTGTATAAAAACAAAGGGAAATTGATTTCATGCCTTTTTCTGCCACTTCTGCTTTGTCTACGCCACTTGTAATACGTCTGACTGCGGACGAAGAATAAAGCGAACTTTAAAATGAAGAATCTCTTCAATATTTTCGAATCTGCTTCTGCATCCAAACAGCTTAATCTTTACATAATTAATCTTATTACTATTATGTATTCCTAATACATAATCTTTTTTTTACTTTCATATGAGGCATCTGCTTCTCTCCATTTTGATCAGTACATCTGATTGATTGCTATATTCATTACCACTACAAGCGAAGTCTACTGTATTGCCCGTTTAGCAAATTAATTTTCTCTCATTATATATAAAATATTTTGATCGGGAAAAATTGGTAGTGCTAATAGACTATTAAGTTTCTCATAGGGATTTCTGCGTGTCAAGCAGAGGAAACGCAGGAATCCTTTTAGAAAAGTATTCGAATTCTTAATGAATTTAAAGAATTTTTTAATGGTATCTAAAGAAATGTAACATCAATGCACTAATCTTTATTTTCATAAAGTTTTAATAAAAATATTTAGTTTAGAATATTTTCCATCATTAATTCTCTTTCTAATACTTTGAAGATGCATGTTTTTTTCATTGAGTTGTTGTGGGAGTCTGTATAACATATGTATAGGTGCATGATTCTCTAACAAGAAAACTATCGAATTCTGCGTATACGCATTTCAAAGTTCGTTTTAATTGCGGAAGACAAAACCATCTTGCTTGATGTAACAGGCTAAAGTTCAAAAACCAAAATATTTGCAAACTTAAAAATTTCTTTTATCTGTACGATATCGCACATTTCTGAGTTTAAACAACTTCGCAACTTCGAGCTCTCGTGTATTTACGCATTCCATTTCACATGCATTATTTACTTCTAACGTGTTATTTGCTTCAATATTTTTGTTGCATTCATATGAATAATAAAAAAAAGTAAGAGCGAAGACACAAAATGCACCCATAAAATGCCATCTCAGCAAAAACTTGACACTAAAAACGGTGACAAGAGCAAAACGTTAGAACATGCATAGTTTTGTTGCCGACTATCTCCGTTTAATGACTGCGCATGTGTCAAGGATCATCTACATACTAAATCAAACGCATGGATGTCACGGACGGCGTGATGCGAAGATGCGAAATGTCCGTGCCAGCTGTCCATTAACAGTATTCAAAAAAGGATCGCGATTTGCATACAAAAGCGGAGCAAAGTCGTAGGGTCCTGATTTTTTTTTTTTGCGTCCAAAGCGTTGTTTGGTTGTCTGGCTACAATGAGAGCAAGGATGACAGATAGCAAATGGACATTCAAAAAAGAGATCTTTTATATAAAAAGTTTGTTCTAAAATTTTAAAAACAAATTCTAATTAAAAAATAATGTTGCTGTTTTCTCATCTTAATTAAACTGATCGTGTCCTGAATAAATAACTGGCAACTACAATTTTTTTCAGTATGGAAATTATTCTATGAATTGAAGGAAAAAAAAAGATTCTGTTCCGTTTTCAAGCAAGCAATGCACGTGCTACACAGCTAGAAGAGGATAGATAATTTCAATTTCCCTACTCCTCGAAGAATTAATGTAATTACGTATTTGTAACACATAAACAGCTTTTCCTTATATTCGATTGAATTATTTACATTTTATAACATCGTTTACTATTAATGTATGCAGCAAGAAAAGACAATACTGAAGCAAGTTTAAAAAATGGATCTTGGTTTTTTTAATTTCTTCAAACGTCTTTTTGAAAAAAGGAAATCTATTACCTAAGTTTCCACAAAGACCTAAATTTAAAATAAAATTTCTACATTTAATTGACCTATAAATTCAAGATAAAAGCTTATTTAATTTCTATAACGTAGATATATATCATATAATATGATAGATGTGATTAATTTGAAGATTAATTACAGCAGCTACTAAATTTCCTAGCAAATATATATATATATATATATATATATATATATATGGGGGGGTGTAAGCATTTAATTTTTTTAAAGTAGAATGGTTGTTTCAAAGAAAGTGAAGAGGCTTTATTTTATTTGACGTTGTTTTATTTCATCACAGAGAAGCAAAGCATGTTTATGTAAACGCAGAAGCGACGAACACATTCACATAACAGCATAACAGAACAACACAGAGCGGAATGAAGAAAAGCTCGTGAACATTTTATCTCTTGTTTTAGGTAACATGATACTGATAGGAAAAGTATTTGTTCACAGTAGTAATGCAATGATATTTAGGTAGGGATTTTTGAAGCAGTAAAAGGAAACTCGGGGATCTTTTAAAAGGAATAATGTCTAGTCTGTATTATTTTGCCGCTTCATGCGGAGTGTGGGAAAGAAATAATTTTAGCCTATTCAATAATTTTACAAAGCTTCTGTTGAGTTAATTAGACAGATAAAGTGGATTGGGATTAGGAAGTAAGAAAAATAATGAAGATTATATGGACTAAATTGAGCTAAAAATTAGGAGATTCAGTTTAAATTAAATTTTGAAATATTATTACACACACATATATATATATATGTATATATTCCTTTATCTAAAATCCTAACTAATTAATTTCCATTTTTTTATTTTAAACTTTTCTTTTCCTAAGACTATACTCTTCAAAGAAATCGCTATCAAAATCTCATTATAAAAGCATCGAAGGGAAAAATTTCTGCTCAATATGCTGAATGACTCTGTATGACTCTATGTTGCTATGACTCTGCTGCTGTCTTCTCTGCTCAAGTACTGCGATGTATCGCTTTGTGTCACTTTCTATCTTTATAAATTATGCCTCCTGAATGAAATAAATAGAAAATTTAAAAGTCTCAAAGTTTCTTCTATCCGACTAAGAAACTACTAAAGTATGTTTATTCACACCCGATATTTATTGGCATAAAACTAATTTGCGTAATGATATTTTAAGCGATTGAGTTTATCAGTCTTCATAAGAAAAATAATAATTTTATGTTAGCAATTTTCCTATTATGCAATAACGGATTTGATGGATACGATATGTGATATTTGTATACCAAATAACTAAAATGAGATTTGCAAATATGATTGAGGCTTTTATTGTTGTGACAGGGAAAATGAAAATACATTTTATTTAATTCAATATTTGAATCAATTCATTAATCATTATTTAACTTCAATTCAATGATTTATTTTCCTTCAGTTACACTATCCTAATTTACATATTTAAAAATAAACCATAAATCCATGTTTAAAGCAGAGAATGTATAGTAATTCAAACCAATCGGACATTTTAAATATATTACTGCATTCCCTTTAGTTCCTCGATGATAATGATGACGTCATGCCCGTGCTACCACAGAAATGGGGTGCAGTAGCTTCTGAGGACAAAGACCCCTAAACACCCGAGGGCAGAAGTCTGACTTCTAGCTCAAATGAAGATGATACACACACAGAGATTCGCTTGCAGAACCTCTTTTTACAGGGTGGGTCATTCAAACGTCTCACAGAAAGCAAGGAAATAACAACCATGTCTGAACCAGGACTCGAACCCGAAACGCTTTAAAATAAAATTTTACAATTTACTTCATAATGCATTTATTACAATGTATCATCATGTAATTAACGTTTGTCTGACCTATTTTTAAATATTTTGACATTCATTGTTAGAAATAATTCTTTACCAAATGCAGAATTTTTTTTCATTAAATCTACTTCACAGTAATACACATTTATTTATATATTCTAACTTTATTTATATATTTAAATTTAATTTTTCATCAGAATACAATTTAAGAAAATTAGATTAGAATTAGCAAAATTAGAATTAGCAAAATATAACAAAAAAGTGGAATTTTGCTTTATTATTTCATTTAAATGTATCTTAATATAGCTATAGCAAAAGGACCGTCAATTCTGAAAATAATTTAATTATGCTTAACAAAACAGAGCATAAAAATTCTCATAAAACGGTTACCCATTAAGATGATTAAAATACAATTAAATATATCGTTGAAGACCAATTTTGAAAAGAATTTGAGAAAATAAAATAAACAATAAAAGTTGGGTCAAGAACCACGATAATTGTAGACATGGAAAAAAAAATGTGACACAAATTACAATTTTCTGCTGTTTTTTGGTTTGTTTATGTAAAATGTTTAGACAAAAAGTGTGTCATTAAAAAAATGAGCAACAATATTTCTATTATTACATTAACTTACAACAAATAACAATTGAAAGAAGATAAAAAAAAACTATACCACTTATAAAATACTCTGAACGCAAACGTAATTTATATTATTAACCGAATAAAATATGATTTTCAGAATCTGGGATGAAGATTTTCACCATTATTCTTTTTCTTTTTATATTGTTTTTATAACAGCCCAAGTACATTTAGTTAATGAACTAGTAAAACATATTGCCTCAAAGCATAAAATCTTAATTGCTGCGGAAACTGATCAGGAATTTTTTTTTTACTGTAACATTTTTTAAAAAATAATTATGAAGAGTATTATGACAAAAATCGAATATATTCACTATAGTTTTCTCATTTTTTTTAATTGTAAAATTCCCTCTGGTGAAAATTTCTATCTTTGTAATGTTACAAAAAATTAAATTTACTTTTTGTTTCTTTAATCAGAAATTTGCTGCTGCCCTTTTGCCTTCTTCTATTGTTTTATATATATTTATTCCAAGAAATACATATAAGGTATGTATTTCTTAAAATAAATACATTTTTATTTTAAGAAAAAGCCGAAGATGTATACATTAACCTCGTAAAAATTGTATATTCAATTTCTTATGAAATTTCATGGCAATTAACTTTTTTTTATTTGTAAAAGATTTAAGATAAATTGTATTTTCAATCTCGAATTTGGCATATATAGGGGGGATTTATTAGGACGATAAAGAATCAACAAACAACACTGAGTTCCAAACGACTTTTAATAGGTGAAATATATATATTTAAAAAGACAATTTGAATGAACGATTATTAACACGATAAGATTTATAAGCTAGTCTCTAATCAGGAGATCGCCAAATGTATGATGAAAGAAAATTTAATGCAATCTATGAATCAAATATTTTTACCTTTAGTAACCACATTTCGATAGTAATTACTTTTTGAACTGTAGGGGGTTGCTAAAGGGAATTTTTCAAAATTTAATTTGCACTTTTAATCAAAATTCAGTTTTAAAGCTTAAATATTGGGGAAAAATCCAGCTTTTCGCAGTTTCAAATAAAAAATATTACTTTGATACAAATTTAGCTCTCCGAAACTTGAGAAAAAGTTTTTATATATTTGAAAATATTGTTAATGTATTTTATAATAACTTAGGTTGGTTATATTATTGAATTTATTCCTGCTGTTTTTGTAATGTTATTAAATACCTTTTGCACGGATATTATCTTTATAATATAATTATGGAAGTGAAATAATGCTACATGAAACGAGACAAAAATATTATCGTGTCGCGGTGATAGCAAAAGGTTTGAGCCTTCTTAAGTTTTCTTTTAGATACAACTTTATTTTAACTCAACGAGTTTTATCCATTAGTGAAGCCTCGTGAATTACATAATCGGAATTCAGGTAAATGATCCAGAGATCTTTATAATCATGATAATTGAAGCAATCAAGCATGCCACACGAGGAAAAATCATAAAAGCCTTACAGCCGAAGAGAAAGCGAATAAATGAGCAATAAGCCGTCTTAGTCACGAATTTACGAAATAAATAAATAAAATTAAGATGAGAATTAGCGGAATAAAACTTCTTTTTTAGGTTTTAATGTTTGCAGGAGGATGGAGAAAAAAATAACAATTCAGCTATCACATTAACTTAGCATGGATAAAAGCGCAGCTTAAAGAGAAAAGCAATGTTACTTTTTGTAAGTATTTTGAATGTAGGTTTAAATTATTAAGAGAATGAGAGGACGATTCTTGTTGCAAAATCTAAATGCTCCTCATTATATTCCTTTTTTAGTATCACTTCTGAAAAAACTAAGAAGCAGTTAAAACTGTGAATACAAAAATCAGAATTATCAAGAAATAATAATCAGATATCGTAAGCCAAAAGTATTTAGCTAACAATTACGTTGTTGATAATGTCATTTCATGTATATAAATCTAAAATGGCTTACCAAGTTATGTATATTTGACGGTTTTTACAGTTTAAAAAATTTTGATATTATCTCTAATACTTGAGGATTTTATGCATCCAATTTATAATTAAAATACTATAATTTAATATTATTACAAAGTGGTAAGACATATACTGGGCATGACAATCTTGGTGCCAAGAGTTGGCGACTTGACAAAAAATTTTGTGACATTGGTGACAAAGTAATTTAGCAACTTTGGCAACAAAATGAATTTTATAGAAGAATCCAGATGGTCTGAACTTTTTATAAACTGAGACCAGCTTGGAGAAATTTCTGGAACTTTCCAAAGATTACATCACTTCCTTGGGAAACCCCGTAAAAAGCAAGCACTCAAAACCAAGGTGAGTGGAGTTTTGGACAAGCAAGCTTCCAATCTAGTGATTGAATGCGCGGCGTTATTCCGATATATTGGCGATATTTGTTGTTCACTGATGCAAGTGCTTTTACTTTGTGTTGCTTTAGAATTTTCTAAGTAGACTTCGTTAAAAATAAAGAGTTTTATTTAAACTCCTGCTTAATGGATTGCTTCCATATACATCCACAAGGAAAATTTTGTTACATTATATGGTTCAGCAAAATTTATAGGATGTTTTTAAATTCATGGGATAAACTTTAAGGTTATATCAAGCATACAGAAAATAATGATTTTTATAATTTAACCTGAGGTCGTCAACTGAGGAAGAGAGTTAACGTAACAAAAAAATAGCAGTTTCTACTTTTTCATATATGTAGTACAGAGAAAATATAGTAAACATCAAAAAATGAGAGCTTTTAACGAATCTCCACGTTTTAGATTCCGCCCCCCCCCACGAGTTCGAAAATAAATAATTTTTTAGAAAATGTTCTTCTATTTGTCTGTGACAAAGATAACCCGAAAAACATTTTGAGCTAGACGGTTGAAAATTGGTATATGGTCTTCAAACCCAATCTGCAGATTTCTATTAAATTTTGAGAAACCTCCACTCAGAGGAAGTCTGCCTATTCAGCAACTCAAATATAAGTTAATACGATTATTACAAAACGAAGACAGCTAGATGGATGAAATTAGGCACACAGATTTAACATCTCTAGTGTAATACCTATTAAATTTTGATTTAAATCCAACGATATGTTGACCGTCTGAAGGTCTGTACTTTCAAAAACATGTAAGTGCAATAACTCAAAGACGAAATAAGTAAAATATAATACATTCGGTATAGAATTTTGTGACTACAAATGCAGTTTTGTTACAAACTTTTGTTTCAATCAATTTGAGAAAAATGCTTCTAATGCGCAACTTCTATTTACAGATATTATTAACGCATTTCAGGTAATAACCCGCAAAAACTCACCAAGGATGATATCAATTGAAATGCTAATTTTTGCCAAAAGTTAATATTTCGTAAATATTGTACGCCAATGCCCTTCAAGCCGTTCTCCAGAATGGTAAGATGATTTAAAATTATTTGAGAAAATTTTGTACGGACCGTTCCCTCTTTGAATAATTGAAGGCAGCAAAAAATTGAAGCTCGAAATCGCGTAGGCAATGAATAAAGCATAAAAGGCAATATTCATCAGTATCTTTTAATCGCATATACTTTTTTCCTGCTTTTACCAGTTTAGCATTATTATTATGTATCCTTCTTTCAAAGTAAATACGTTTTTAAAAAGTTGGCCTGGTTTTAACAGTATTGGATTATTATCATGCATACTTCTTTGACAGTAGATGCGTTTTTAAATAGTTGATGTAGAACTATGACAACATAGCTGCTATTTTCATAGAGTGTAAATTAAATAATTTAATTTTTATAATATGCTCAAAAAAACTTCACTCACGTTTAATAATAGTTTTGATAAAAAATATTTTCTCTTTCCTCCTGTGGGTAGTTATCACTTGATTCCTTCTTAAGTAGGAATCATTAAAGATTTGACTTATGTTCTAATATTAATCCATTAAGAAACTGTTTTAAGATCTCATAAATTTAAAAATAGCATTTTGCATTTACAAAAAAAACTTTTGTTTTCATAACAATTCCATGTAAATTAATATGTTTAAGAGTTTTTCAAACCGTTTTAAACTGGTTATTGACTTAAATTAACTAAGACAAATAATGACTTAAAAATAATAATGTTCTCACATGATAACTTGAAATTTGCGATTTCATTTTTACTTTTTTTGTAGATAGATGTTTCAATCTAAAAAAAGCTGCAGGTGAATTAATTCTTTCATTCGCAATAGTTTTCTCAAGTTTAGAAGTTGAAATCCAGACACAAAGCATTTACTGGCGAATGAAATTTGATTAAACAAATTCAGGGAAATAAAAGAATTCATGAAACAAAACAACTGTATCTTTTCTTTCCATATATAATTTCATATTTAATGATTGCTAAATCAATATTTGTAAAAGTGTTTTCAAAGAACATAAAAAACTTTAAAGGGATCGAAATAAAAAAAGTATTTTTTAGACGACAGAACTATATTAAACATTTTTGTAAAAAAGGTAGTAGCATTAAAAAAATTTCAAATGATTAACCTCTTTGAGATTGAATTAATAATTGAAGTTCGTCACATATATATTCAAAATTCTATATCTATATTAAAAACAACAAACTAATTTAAAAAGAAGAAAAGAAGAATGACAATACCTTTGCAGAATAAAAAAAATAAACTGATTGAAAAGAATTTCTCCCTTTTAGCAATTTTCATTCGACTTTTCTCTAATACAAACACAATAATTTTTCACAGAAATGATGCTGCTGAAGCGATGTCATTCTTTATTTTTACTTCTTGTTTACCCTTATTTAAAAAGAATTTCTAGCATATTATTAATAAATTTTTTTGCACAGTATTTTGTTAGTTTTGCGCCTTTGAATCTTTTAATATAGTAAAATATCTGATTGAATAATACTTTTAAGAAATATCATTCCATTCCTTTCAACATTCGGCTCTATTTTTTCCAAAAACGAACTAATGAAGAAATAAAAGTTCTTACATTCTAGATAAATATTCTTTGCTTATATATTAGTTTTCTTAGCTCAAATTTCAGTAAAATTTTTGATTGAATATATAAGCGATAATTCATATTCTGATTTTTTTATGTATCATCGCTGAAAATTCATTCGAATGTTTCAAAGATTGTATTGAGAAAGAAAGAAAATTTCTTACCACTATAATTATATATTCTTTAATTCCGTTTTATTTACCTTTTCTTAAATTTGTGGGGTCATGTTTATCTTAACATATAAGATAAAATATAATTTATATTTAAATTTTTTTGTAAATCATGAATATATAGCTGAAAATTCATACGTATTTTCACAGAAACGAATGTATTCAAAGAGCGGTGTTCTTTCATGAGTTTTAAAATATTTTTTTCACCTTTTCTGAAATTGGGGGTGGGGGGGAGTTGTTAAATGGATATATAAGAGAAGTGATAATTTACTGTTTAATATAATTCAACTATATATCATGGATATATAGATGAAATATCATTCGAATTTTTAAAGAAATGAGCTTAAGCAAGAAGCAGGGTTTTATTAATTTATTATAAAATTTCTTTCATTCGGTCTTATTCTCCCAAATTAAATTTTAGAAAAAAAAACTTTATGGTTTGTATTTATATATATTCCACTATAAAGCATTTTAACTTTCAGTAGAGTTAAATCATTAATTAGAAGCAACTGTAAGTTGTTTTAAATTTTATCGCTGTAAACTTACTTGGAAGAGGAAGAATGTTCCATTTGTAAGAGCCATTAACTTTTGTTTAATAACCCAGAATTGTTGTAACCTTTCCAGGACTTTTGCTGTAATAAAATGTTAATTTAAAATTGAAGTAGCTTCTATTTAAGAACATAACATTTATTTTTCATATCTACAAATGGCGGAAGAATTCTAAATATTGTTTAATCTACTGCATATATTACCTTTTCACAAGAAGTAAGGCAATGAATTCAATGAGACCATGAAGACCATGAGACCAAAAGCTGCTTTCTTATTGTAAAAATTAATGCAAATCATTATGTATTATAACCAAAAACCATCATCTCTTTATTTCCATACTTCAGTGTAACGAGTGACGAAGAAGTAAAGTAAAGCGCTCTGACTTCACAATTATTTGGCATGTAGCCAGCCGTTGGGCCTTATCTCACATATATGTTAGCCAGATTTTGAAATTATGTTTTTGACGATTCGAAATCTAAAATAAATAAGTAAGATTAAAAGTTTTAAAAAATGTATTTCCATGAGTGTACCACGTTTTTAAAGCATTAAATAAGCAAATGCGGTTTCTCTGAAACTTTTTTCTTACATTCTTTAAAAAAGAGGCTATCTCTTTTTTCCAGCACAAAATCTGTAGATTATACTCAGTACCTCTCACGATTACGGCATTCAGCAATACCATATTCGAGGTGATCATATGTTTTTATAATACTGTACATGATTGTTTTCTTATATTTATTATTATAAAAAACGAGTAAGCCTTTTCGAAATCTTTTTTTATTGATTGAAGTCGAAGTATTTTATATGTAATAACAAAATCAGTCATATACTACGTTTCATTTATATAAGTTGTTGCATTTTCGATTCATAGCATTTACATGGATACAAATATGCAAGTTGACAAACGATCAACCAAGTGGCAGATTAGTTTTAAATTTTAGTATGGATTAGAGGTTTTGTTATATTAACGTCCCTTTATAAAGCAAAACTAGGACTATTTGGGGACGGATTTCGTCATTTTGAACAGTGGTCTGATGACGAGAACAACACCTGAGCTGACACACTCCTCTCCTCCTCACACCAGCTGAAGGACGTTGGACTGAACGTGTAACAGATTGGCTTACGCGACGGCTCTTTGGTGGAATCTTGTCTCGAGCCTGAAACCCTCTGATTCCGAGACATTACCACCAGTCCCCCGCTAGCCGTATGGATTAGAGATTTACCACTTTAGAAATTAAACTGTTAACCAAATTTTATTTTTCCAGATCTTTGTTTCCTGTAGGTATTAGTGATCCTGTTCACTTAAAATCTGACAGAAAAAGACTAATAGATAGAATAAAAAAACTGCTGATTCTTTCTTATTCAAAAAAAAAAAAAAAAAAAAAAAAAAAAAAGAGCATATGAAAGTTTGAAATAGAAATATTTGTTAAAATCTCAAGGTAGGTTTCTTTAATGATTTTTTAATATAATTAACATAAAAGAAAGTAAAATCGAGTAAGAATCATTTCTGCATGAGTATCGGTTCTAAACATTTTTAAATAAATAGGAATTTTAGCCCATTAGTTACCATGATACCCATATGGGGATTTTGGAATTCTACGCTCACTTCTCGGGGCCAAAATTATACTTTTTTCTACTAACAATTCAGTTGCATTCAGTATATGGATGTAAAAATTTAAAAATTTCATTTTTAGCAGGTTTGAAGACATTGAAGAAGACTTTTCATTTTAAAGTTCGTTTTAATGCATCTCCCTCGTCTCTTATACGACATTTTTGATAGACAAAATATTGTTTAAAGTGCCAATATATTATTAAAATTCCGATGTCAATCACAAGTAAGGGAAAATACGGGGATCTTTTAAAAAGTAATTTGCTTATTGGACATTTTTCTAGAGTGTGAAAGCTGGCTTCTAACCGATTCAGCAATTTAATAAAGCTTATCTTGAATTAATTATGTGGAGAAATGGAATCGGATCAGGAAATAACAGAATATTTTAGAATGACTTTGATATGGACTAAAAAAGATAAAACTTTAGAAATGAATTTGGATTTAAATTAGATGCCTAAATATCATTACACTCTCTCACACACACATATTTATAAATGTACATATTGTGTGTAGTAATAAAGTGTTTATTTTTGTATGTCATTTCCTGATCACAAGGGAATAAATTCCGTAACAATAATTATACCATTTTTATTGTATAATATCCTAGGAATCCATTCTCACGAAAAATATCGATTTTAAGCATTTTTTTATTCCTAGTACTTAAAATAAATAATTTGTCATTATTTTGTAAAGTTGTAATACCAAAAAAAAAAATAGTTTCCATAAAACATATAAAAAATAATCAGTACTTACTCGAAGCTTTATCCTTCAAAAAGAAAAAAAAAATCTTTCGAGATGTGCTGTAAAATCATTTTGATCCACACATTACATTTTTTTTTATCGAAGAGCGTAAAATTAAAATTATTGAAGCATGTAAAATTCAGCTCTTCTCTCTTCGAATAAATCATTTTTTAAAGTGTTCATTCTGGAATTAAGCACCATATCATGAGAGACCTTTGCCTGACCATTATTTGTCACTTTATCTGGGATTTTTTTATGGAGGTGGATTTATCGACCCAATAACTTTAGTTATCTTTATTATGAATAGAAGGAAAATGAATTGTTTTTTAGATGGGACTCATAATTAATTTCTGTTCCTTAAATCATGCACCTCTAGCAATGACTTTCATTATTTTAAAAAAAGGATTTTTTTTGTTCCACTGCACAAGCTTTTGTTTTCTTTTAATTAGAATTAGAGAGAGAGAGAAAATATGCATTAGCTGTAATTCGATTCATTCAACTAATATATTTCCATTCTATAAGTCTATGATTGTAACAAATTATCAAATTATGCATAATAAGTTATTGCCTTTTTTTACAGAAAAGATATTTTTCTCTTAATATTTCTTTTATTTGACAAAAATTCATTCATACACGTTGCTTGAATTTACATAGAATATAAATTTATTTATCATTTTGTTAATTGCGCGAAAAAATAAAATACAATAGGCAAACACTTAAAATAAAATTTTTCATTTAAAATACTTTGTGTTACGCTGTATGGGCAGAGGTTATTGCAATAATTTAATATGTAATTAAATCGTAAAAGCGTCATTTTTTTCTTTTGGAATTCTCCGTTTATTCATAAATCAAAATTTCTACAATACAATATTTTAAATTAGTAATTTTTCCATTGCTGCACAAGTTGTCCCGAATTTCCGTTATAGTTTGTGAAGAAAAGAAGGATTTTACCTTAAAAGAATTTCGTGATTTTGGCAACAATATAGAAATTACTGTAAAAATGTAATTAATGAATTAATATGTAAAAAAACTATTTTATCATTAAGTGTCATCCATTTCAAGTTTTAAAAAATACATTCGAACTTGAGTGGATGAATAGAAAGTATTTTATTGACGATTAAAAATTTCAACAAGATACTAAGAGTAGGAACTGAAAAAGGTTGGATATTCTACCGAGGCAGAGAGTTTAGAAACTGAGAGAAAAATTTTGCAAAAAGGAATGAAAAAAGCATAGGACACTCTTCAAGAGTGCACTTCTGCCATTGGCGATGATCATTCTGTTGAGACTTAGCTTCGTTGTATACGATCTCCCTTCGGTGTCAATAGCCATTTAATTTAACAAAAAATTACCAATAATATTGTTATGATATTTTCACGATATTGAGCAGTATTCAAAGAATCGAGTATGATCGTAGACATATTGTTCCATGTTTTGCAGAAGACAAGAAGACATTTATTGTATTTTCAAATATAAGTATTTTATTAACTATTGAAAATTTGAACAATAATAATAATAAAAATAAATATATGTAGGGAAAGTGTGAACAATAGTAGAAATTGAAAAAAATTGAAAGATTTTTCACTTACAACAACGATTACTATGTGTGCGTTTGCAGCTCCACAAGTCTGACAAGCCGAAATCTACAGAACTTAAAAATATTCACTTTAAAGGGCAAGAATGTGCATCTCGTTGACAGTTTTCTAAATTTGATTTTTTTAAAATTAATTCAAAATTAAAAGAAATTTCGGCATCTTCTCGCGATAGCTTTCATACAGATAAAAGTACAAAAATGCACATCTAAACACTAAAAAAATCATCTTTTTAATTATACCTATTTGTATCATATTTTCCTCCATCATTAATATTTTTTTTTTTTAAATTAAGCGTATTCAATAATATATTTCACCGTTTAAACGAGGTCACATTGTTTCAATTTGCTTTTGGTGTTTATTCACAGTTTGTGTTTTTAGAAATTATTTTCAGGGACATGCTCGTCTTTTTATCATTCTTGATCATCAAGATATGAAGATTTTCATTCTTGATCATCAAGATATGAAGATTTTCATACTTGATCAACAAGATATGAAAATTCGGTTTCTTTTTCCATTAAGTTTCAGCATTAGGTATGTTTCTAATGTTTGTTTAAAAATCTTGCTTATTTGCATAAAAATTCACCTTCAGTATCAAGCAATCACGAAAAATACTTTTCCAAATTCATTTTTTAAATACTATCAACAATAAAATTTGATATAATAAGGTATTTGACGATTTAGATCGAAAATTAAGACATTACATAGCACAATAAACAGAATGATGTAATATTTCTAAAAGACTGCAGGTCTTTAAGCATTTAAGGTATCTGTCGAGTATCTGTATTTAAGGTATTTTTATTTTTATTTTAAAACCATTTATATGGGTTTCCATATCTGTGTTTGTTTTCATTCTACGATAAACAGAAACCGCGACATGTGATCTTTTATTAACCATTGTAGCTTAAAACAAAACCAGAAGTAGTTGAATGTTTTCCAACATTTTATCAACTATATTATTCCTTGAATTATAATTTATTTTATAATATGTTTTATCAGTAGTCTACGCGTATTATAATACGTTTTGAATAATTTTTCTTTCGAAATAATCGGCCAATAAATTTGCTTTTGAACCTTGCTTATGTTTACAAAGCATTTTTAGTATAATAAAAATGAAACTTTCAATAAATTTTTTGAAAAACGCAGATTTCGAAAAAAGTTTCATATGCAAAACATGATATCTGAAAAACTTATTAATATGTCACCTTGAAATTTTGCGCACATGTTTTCTTTAGTGGGCCAAAAGAAAGGATTTAGGGATATTACTTTGAGCAGAATAGTTCTTCATTTAGTGCTGCCTAATGCCATTTTCAACCATGAATTTTGCGAAATTTTCTATTCTGATACGTCATATATCATCGCATTTAATATGGAAATAAAAAAGAAGAAGCCGGAAAAGTGTATCAAGGATTTAGAAATGAATAAACTGAATTTTACTGTAGTTGTTGCAAATTGTATTTGATTCCCAGTTCCTTTTTTGTTCCAGTGACAAATAATTTTATAAGAACAATAATTTTTTGAAAAATGCCCTAATAACAAAAAAATAACGTTTTTCTTGAATTATGCACTCACAAATGTTTATTGAGAAGAAGAAGAAAGAAGGAAAACAATCAAATTTAGCATGAAATAAACGTCAGCAAAAAGAAAGGAAATTAAAAATATACAAATTCAAGTTACATAACAGCCGCTTTTTAGCTCTGATGAACCATAAAAAAGAAGAATGAAATTACTGTATCACCAAAAGTTATGTCCAATCGTGACTATTTTCGACCAAATCGATATGAAAATTTAAGCATATTTCTCATCAAGTGACCTATATTCCATTCCCTCTTCGAAAAATATTCTCCCTCGTGATGTGTGATGTGCTTTGAAGTTTATTTGAAACTTCTCGCATGAGTGAGAAATCTTTGAGTTTCATTTTAAGAAAAGTCTAAGGAACAAGAATTTTCACATGAGAATCGAGGCTTTAGTCTTGAAGTCGATTCTTCAATTCAGAAAAGGGATTAATATCATTTAGTTCTGAGACGCGTTTTCGATGAAGATGGGAAAGAACATAAGTTTGCTGCAAAGTAAGATTTTCCCCATTCAACGAATTGGGCAATTAAGAATTTTGAAAGAAAAGTGAGATTGGAGCCGGAGCCCTGTCATGGGGTAGCGGGTTTTCCCCGTGATCTTACGCTTCCCGGGCTGAATTCCCGGTTCGAACATGGTTGTTCCTCTGCGTTCTATCTCGTAGATGTATGAATGTACCCCCTCCCCTAAAACGGGGTTTTGCAAGTGCATATGGTGGATGAAGTAGTTACGTTGTACACTTGACCCTAGTTGGCTCTACCGAAAAAAACAAGAGGCGCTAATAGGCTTAAACGGCTGACAGATAACTAATGGCTGGCTTGTAAAATGTCATTAGTAACAGCAACAAAAACAGTAAGGTTGCTAGAATTCTAGGCTAAGAAGGATATCTCATGAATGTTTATGTTTGCTCCATATTCTTTCCTTAAAAAGTTTACAGAGCTTTCAGAATAACTTGAAATGAACATTAAGGCCTACATTAAATTACTATCAGCAAAATTATTTGAGGGTTGGATCTTATATTTTCTTTACTAATAAGAAAAATCCCCAAATTTTCACCTCGATTATTGGGCAAAAGTAACCATGCTTGTACATAACTTCTGGTAATATATTCTTTTTTTTTTTGGCTGACAGTAATAAAAAATGGTATCAGTAATAAAAAATGGTAATCGAAAAAATTGTCTTCCAAGTAATAATAAAGTGAAAAAAAATCCTTTTATTAGTAAGTGGACGAAATAATAATAAAGTGGAAAAAGTTCTTGACAAATAACGATATTCTTTATTACAATTATTTATTATTATTTTTATTTTTTTGTTTTATTAAAAAAACTGAATAAAATTTTTACAAGTGAATAATTATAATGATTCGAAAAATAAAAGCAAAACAATTGCTAAAATAAAAGGCGTAACATTTTCTATCAAAGCTGCTAAGTCTGTTCGCATGGCGGATTCCATAAAAAAATAAAATAAAAGTCAGTAGGTGACTTATTTAAATTCTATTTAGTTTAAATTCAATTCAAACTCAGAAATTCTGTGCTTCACTTCATAAAATTTATTACAGGATGTGATGAATGTTAAGAAGTGAAACACAGTATCCCGGTTTGTGTTTATTTGTTTTTATTTATCTCCGGTAAAAAACGTCGTTTTCTAAAAAAAAAGAAACTCGTACGTAATCTTTCATTTTATTTTAAATGCTAAAATAAAATATTCAATTAAATAAATTTTGTTCGTAAAGAAATGCACAGTATAAGATAGATAAACATTCAGATCTATTCTAGTTCTTAAATTAATGTTCTTCCAATAAAAAGAATCTTCTCAAAAATAATAAACTTCCAATTGGAAAACTATCAAGTCTAAAACAAACATTTAGTTGATTCAGCATCAGAATAACTTTTATAACAAATGTTCATGGCTATCAGAATCGAAAATAAAGTTAACAACTCTAAATCTTTATTAAATATCATTTTTTCTAAAAGTAAATGCAAAATATAACATTTGTGGGTATTATAACTTTGACAGATCTCAGAAACAAGCTGTGATTATTAAATAGGAAAAGTAAACAATTGCCTAGGGATCCTAAAGTTTGGGAACTCGATATCTTCAGATATTTATTTCCAGCATTCTGAAAGTTATTCAATTTGGGGATTCTATTTCATTATAAAGACCATGTAATCGAAATTATTCGACTCAATATCAATTATTATTTAAATTCATTTCGAAAAATTGCTTTAATAATACTTCTAAGGAATTTACTAATTATTTCTTTGACTCGTCTCCGTATAGGTCACACTAGATATATTCATAGGCAACTCATTTTTGGTGAGAGAACACCAGTGTGTCCTACCTGCCATGTTGATTTCAGTGCCAAACAAATTTTAATTGCATGCTCTGTATTTAACCCTGAATGTGTATATTACTTTCATACAGCACCAACAGCTTTGCAGGACTTGGTGGATGAAAAATTCCACCCAAATATTTTTAATTTTTTAAAAACTATTCATTTTTATACTTGCATTTCGCACTTTTTACCTTTTGTGCTGTGCATTGTTTCACTGTCTCACATCTTCATTTAACAACATCTTTGTAAATATTGTAATTTCACTTGCATAGTTTTGAAGTTTTATGTTTTCATTTTTATGTTGGCATCATAGATTTTATATTCAATTGTCTTTGATATTCTGCTTTCATTTTACCATTTGCTTGGAGCAATGTAACCAGATATGGTTCTTGGGCCGTAAAACCTCAAACAAACAAACTAATTATTTCCTCCAAATTAATTAATATTTACATATCATGTTATTTAAGAGATCAAAATCTGATCTAAATTTTTCCGCATAGCCTCTGTTAAATTAACTATGAATGCAGACTCGCATATGAGCGTTCTACGCTTCGTAGCATTCTAAAGAAAACCGTTACTTATGCATGATTTAACATTTGCTAAATAAGAAATAAGGAGAGATGCCTGATAATGTCAGATACAGCCTTCAACCTGATAGTGTGCTATAACAAACGATTGTTTGAAGAATAATCTCTTAGATGCAGTTAAGAGTACCAGAAACACAAATATGAATTTTGAGTATATAGTTTCTGACTCATTGAAATCAAAATTTGGATCAAAACTACATTGGAAATCACAGAAAATCATACTAAATTTAATTCAATTAAGTTATTTCGGTTTTGCATTATCGTGTTCACATGTGTGCAAACATACAAGTTAAAAGAAAGTCATGCCTTGAAGCGCCTGGTTTGAAGTTCGGTATGGATCTACATTTTAAATTATGTTGTTGTTGTTTCTTGTGGCACTTGTCCAATGACAAGCGCCCGCTGTTACGAAGACAGTTGGTTTAGGCCAATAGGGTACGTCGATTTTTTTTCAGTAACGCCCTTTAGGGCAAGAGTACGATTTTAGCACTTTCGCATCAGGATTCTTTTTACAAGGTGGACTTGATTCATGCATTTTCCTTCATTCATCCATAGATCGTAATTTATTTGTTATTACTTGTTTGATAACGAGTTAAATATTGTGAGTTTACTTATTTGAAACTGAAATTGCTATTATATTTAGCTAATTTCAACAAACCATCTCGAGAAATTTAATCACTGAAATTTCATTAGAGCTTACAGCATACTTTCAATCATAATGTTTAGTTAAAAATATATTTCCTCTATACAAAATAAAGAGCCAATTGAAAAGGGAATATGCTATAAAGTATAAATGTTATTTTTTAATTTTAACTGAAAAAAATGTAAAATATGTAACTGAGTACACAACACAATAAATATTTATAAGGTATTGGTTTAATTCGTACTATTAGCTCAAAATATTGTACATTACATGCATGGTGTTGTTTGTTTTGAGGTATATATTCAAGTGACGTCATATCAAACGTATATACAAGTATGTAGCATATAACGTGCATGTGTAATGTTTTGATGTGATGAAATTTTATATATTATTCTTATTTTTTATGAAATATATAATTTTATTTTATTATTCATTATAGTTAAATGTATTATTAAGTATTCGAAACTCAGTATAATGTGTGAAGAAAAAAAAATTTTAATATATAGAACATGGTATTTAATCACTTATTTCTTAACTAATCATACTTTATACACGTATCGGTGGTTTAGAATTGGGCAATAAACGAATAAATTACAAGGGATTTTATGACAGCGTCTTTTTTGTGTGCAAAATTCCATTGCAATAAGCGTTTAGCTTTTAAAAATTCATATATCATAATTCATGTTTCTAACTTGCAGCCTCATAAATATTTCTTAGATTAATATAATATTTAAATATATCTTTACAAAAGATGTTTGGAAAATTTTGATGTAATTTATAATTAACAATTTTTTTTCCCTTTTTCGAATTTTAAATTGCATTTCTTGTTCATAATTCTTTATAAAATGACCTTAAATTGTTACAAATTACACTGAAGATATTGCAACGCTTCATAGTCACCTGAATCAACATGTTACTAATTATATAAAGTATATACATACTTTCTATAAAAGACAGTGGAACTACGGAGCCATTTATGTGTTATTAAATAAACCTGCGCCATCTCTTGGCAAAAGGAAGATATACTATTTATTGCCAGAATTGCATTTCTAAAGAATTCTATTTGCATCGGTCAAGTTTATTTGTTTTTATTTCTCTGATTTATATAATATTACAAATAAGCTAATTATTATGTTGCAATAATATAAAAAGTAATTTAAAAAATTATTTAGAAATACTGTATTTTAATATTTTTATAGTATTAATCAAATAATTTTTATAGATGTTAAATATTTTTTTAAATTAATAACATTAAATATTAAAAGTATTTGTCAAAATATTTTTAATATTTATTAATTATTTGTTTATAATTTATTTAGCGTTTATTAAATTTTTTAGCCAATTTTTAAGATCAATTTAATGAATGTATATGTACAAATAAAAAAATAATACAAATAAACAAAATATAGCAAATTTAAGCGCTCATAATGAGTTCAGCGAATTCATTAATCATTAATTGAAATGGTTATTTGTGTGTGGGGGGGGGCACTTGAAATCTGGAGATGGGAAGTTTCTGTTAAAAATAATCTAGTTCTCGCTTCTTACTCTTTACAGAAATGGAGGAGTTGCTCAATCGTAAAGCGTCTAACGCGTTCAAGTGAAATTCCTGCAGGGCGGCCGTAATGCTCATCAAGCGCTCTTCTGCATTTTAAAAATTTTAAAGCCCTTTGTAAATGTGTACTTCTGTGAATTCTTATTTTTGCTTGATCGAATTTGGCGAAAAACAGAGGAAAAATAGAAAAATGTGCCAAAGTGTATGAAAAAAATTAAAATTACATACTGTTCATTAATCAAACTCGAATATTTAAAGAATGAATAGAAATGTATTCTACTTTTTAGATCAGAAATCAAGTATTATACTTATTTAAAATAAATACAAGGATTTGAACAAAACATTTCTTTAACTTTAAAAACAGGAAGATTTTATTATATATATGTTTTCATTTTAAAGTACACTTTTTATTTTATAAACTTTTTTGTTATTTTAATTGTATGTTTCGTTTTATCGATATTAATACAGTCTATTTATTGCCGTAATTAGAAATAATAAATATTTGTCCTCCTTTTTCAAAAAAAAAATCATCCTGAACATTGATTATCACATACACTAAGGTAACAATTGAACTCGGTGCAAATTTCCTGGAATGAATTAGAATCAAGTTTTCATCTTCCAGTTTTACATTCTCCAGTGAAGAAATATTTCTTTTTAGGAGAATGCAAATTATTATGAAATTATATTTTATTCTACAAAGGAGAATCAAGTTTATGCCTTGATGCGATTCACAGATGTTTGTGTTTTCAATTTAAATTTCATTCTACTGTGTTAATTATAAATTAGAAATATATTAGATAATTTTTAATTGCAAATTAATATTTTAGAATTCGTCTGCAAAATAATTTTTTTTATCTCTATATTTCTTTTTGGAAACTAAATATGGCTGTAAAAACATGATTTCTTTAATCAAATTTTGAAAGGAAGATAAATTTTTTTCAACTCAGTTGAAGTTTTCTATTACGTTTAGAGAACTAATTATAGTTTTTGAAGATGAATCAGTCTTTTAATTTACTATGCATATAGTCTTCAAAAAATAAGTAATGTAAAAAGAAATTTTTGCAGTTGTCCTTTTCTTTTCTAAAAAAAGATTTATTTAACTTTTAGAGATTTAGAAAAGAAAAGTTTGTTTGTTTCGACGTTGACATGATTTATTGGGGAAATAAAATAGAAAATTACTTTATCTTCATAACCAGCGAAAGTAAGAAAATAAAATTTTCAAACTACTGCACATGTTTTATGACTACCAAAGATAATACAAAAATATGATGAACGAAGAAAGAAAATAGATTTTCTATTTTGTTGCATCATCAGCAATATTTCAAAATATTAATAATGTTGCTGTGTAATTTTCTAAGAACCAAACAAAACAAGGATTTTTACATTCAGACTTGCACCTTCAGGAGAAAGTGGTTCTTTTTCATCCAGCAACAACTACATGTTACTTGAAAATAAATGAAAAACAGTAAATCTTCAAAGAAATATGACGATTGAATACAAAAGAACGACTGAGTAAAATGCTATAATTATTTGCTGTTGTGAAATTAGTAAAAAATATTTTTGCTATTTATTTTAGAATATTTAGATCTTTTTAAATTCTGAAGAGATAATTAAAACAATTGGTTTTCTTTATAAGATTATAATATTAAAATTTATCCGATGCATTTTAAGAATTTTCTTCATCTTACATTGCATAATTTAATAATTTTCATTGGTTTTCTAGACCCGAAAAAAATTAGAATTTTAGTAAATGGATGTAAATAAATTCTTTTACCCTCAAAAAAACTAAATATTATTCCATCTATTATAAGTCACTCTCATGCAAAAGAAACAAAACTTTTGGTTAATATTTGCTTGAGAGACAGATAAAAATAAACACCACAGGAAATGAAAAAATGAATATAGGAAACTGTTAATAATAAAGAAGAATTTGATTCTTCGTGTAGCATTCAGGAGCATTTGCAACAGATTTCATTTTAAAAAGTCGACTCTAGTTTTATTAGAATTCTATAGTCCAAATATTCTACACAATATCACAAAATTACGAATTTCAATAAAATATTTGAACTGTTGAAATGAGAATAGGCTTCTATAATCCAAAAAGAATTATATGAACTATATTATATTTATTACATATATATAATATAGTTCATTTAATTATATTATATATATTACATATATATATATATATATATATATATATATATATATATATATATATATATAATGAACCTTTATATCATAAAAAACTGAAACAAAACAAATTACATACAAATTCAGATACTTCTTCAGATTCTTAGCAGTCACTTTCACACAATCTTATGGCTTATTCGAAATCTAAATTCGAGCAAGACAACTAACCACCATCCGATTCACTCTCAGAAAGCTTTCGCAACAAATTAGTAATTTCATCAGGACATAGACCTTTTCTACGAGCCTTCAAGGTGTCTTCTCTGCCCGTGATTCGAAAATCGATTGAAATTTTTTGTATGAGCAGATAAACGAATACAGTGTAACGAAACGGTTAGACACAACAATTTTTGAATAATTTATTCATTTCCACTGTGAATTCAATAGAATTGCATCCAAGGTCAAACAAATGAATGATAGTACTTTGGGAAGTTTATACACGAAAGTCGAGGTTTATACCATTTGTTGAACGACAGCTATTTATAATGATTAATAGCTGTCTTTTAAGCTCTCACATAATAAATTGTCAAGCTATTCAATGACAATTTCTAAGAGTATTTAGGCATAAAATCTTCTCTAATTAACTTATAACAACAAAACCTTTCGGGATGTTTACCATGGAAAATGTCTAAAAGTCAAGAAATGTTTTCAAATCCCCTGTTAAAATGTGGAACAAACTAAACAGGCTTACGGACATTCTAGCGATAAAGCTGTAATAAATGTTTACTTTTTATCTAAATTCATAAAGCAGTAAAAATAAATTAATGAACACCTCTAAATCTGCCAGGGAAAGTAACATTTTAAAAATTAATAAATGAAAAAAAGAAAAGAAAACGGAATCATTGAAATCAAACGGAATCTGTTGCCCTGCAAGTATCAGAATGAAAGCTTTACTGATATTTTAAGTATCAGAAAATGCTTTTCTACTTAACAGAATTTCCATTCATAAGATTTGCATTTTCCGAGTGAACTCATTTGTAAACATGTCCGATTCTTTAATGATTTAAAACAATGTAAGAAAGAAACTATAAATTTTCAAGTGTACAAGAGAATTGGAAAATTAAACAAAAAAAAATTAATATATTATCGAACAACTGCTGCTTCTTTTTAAGATGAGACACAAACTGAATTAATGAGCTAACGGTAGAAAAGTCAATTACATGTAGAGCACGGAGAGATAATAAAATCATTCAATTTATTTTATTAAATAAACGTATTCATCACTCGAATATCGAGCTTTTCAATAAAATATGCATGAGATTAACCTACAACCCAAAGTATAAAAGAAAATTAGAAAATTACATTTCAGATAACATTCTTTTCTTGATAGGGGAAGAATGAATATTACCATTTTTATTCCCTTGGAACAAATTACTTTTTGAAAAGTGAATCTAATTATGTATGAGTATAATTCCACGCAATATCTTAGGAATAAAATATATTTTCATTTTGTTTTGAGTCAATTCATCATAATAAAGGTATCAAAACGTTTTAATCTTGCATTGTGAGCAAGTTCTATGGGCCTGAAATATCAAATTCTATTTCATTTCAAAGCAATATCTTTATTTAATATTGGTTAAAACTTTGTAGTGACAATATTAAAATCATTCTCAAGAGAATTCGCTTTTTGAGAAATGCTTATGGACTTTTTATCGTTTGATTAATTTCTCCTGTCGGAAATGAGATCAATTTTATTGCACCGTTATGAAAGACAATCCTAATAAGGATGCAATGTATTTTTAAAAGCACGATTTTCTTCTTTCATTTTATTTTAAAAAGAATGTTATTAAGAATGAGTTACGTAATAATAAATTATTTGTCAGTTTTCATAAGAAAGAAGCAAAGATTTTAGATTTATTTTATAATGGATAAACAGTTATTTCAAGTCATTTTCTCAGAAAATGACTTGACTGGTTATTTATAATTTTGACGTAGTTTTCATCATCTCATGATCAAACATATTTTACAGATATAAATTATTAAAACTACGAAAAAATCTGACAAATGTTCAATCATTTCGTTAAAATGATGATGTTTTCTAAAGCTATTACATGATTTCACAAATAATAATTCTTCCCTATGTTCATAAAAAGAGTTATTTGTCTTCTAAATTCTCCGTCCGACATCTTTTACAAAATAGCCGTAGTATTGCTTTACAATGAGACGTTAAAATAACTAAACTAAACTTCATTGGTACTGAAGGCGGTTTTTTTTTTCCTTTCACAAAAAATGCATAAATTAACGTGATAGATAAAAGGCTTTTCATACAGTTCAAGAAATTACACAAACTGAAAAATCGCCTTTTCAAAACTTAAGAGGGTTAAAGACACGAAGGAAAATTAAGAGTAAAATAAATGTATTAGATTCTCAATAATCCATCAGAATATCAGACTAGGAAACTGCAGATATGTGAAGTTTCATTGAAAAAATATTTTATTACCAAAACTTTCTTTCAAACAAATAAAATAGAATATAATTTGAAAATCAAGGTTCGATTGTTATATAATTACCAAGCGTTTCTATTTTAATAAAAATTTACAATATTTTATATATTTATGAATAGAAATATTCTTTTAAGTTAAAAAAATTCGAGTCCGATTGCCATATTCATATTCGTCATATTAGGATGTACTACTTTGAGAAAGGATGATAAACAGCCAATTATTTCGCTATCTCAGCTAGCTAAAACACAAAAAGCAGAAGTCGATATAGGGAATGGTTAGCCAGTTTCCAATTTTTGGCGTTAGCTTGGAAAATAAGCTAGGAATGGGTTGATCGCCAGATTTTGATGACCAAGCAATTTTGGCAGCCAAGGAGAGACAACTTGAAGGCTGACCTATAATTTCCACGTGAACCGTTCAACCATCGTTCGGTTATTGACGTAGAGGGTGATTATGCTGCTTATTAATCATTTAAAAATTTTACTACTGAATTTTAAGTTTCCTTTTTCATAATAAATTGTGTTCAAGAAAGCTTAAAAGTATTGTTTAAAAACGATTAATAATCAGGCAGCAACCCATTCTATCTGACGAGCGCACTGAAATTATTTTTTCATTTTATTAAACAAGAAAGACGGTCTCATTAGTTAAGTTTCATTTAAAAACTCATTTTAATACCGAAATCTTAGTTTATTATATAAAATTATGTTGTATGCAATAAATACCACAAAATATGGTTGAAAATCTATGTAGCATTGTTTGCTTCCTGACTAAGTTCACTAACATCAGTTGATAGTGACTCTTTGCTTTTTTATGTGCACGAAAAATACTAATAGAAAGTATTGTAATGATGTATAGATCCGAATTCGAGATTATCATGAATTTACTGGTTTCAGATTTCCTTAAACTCAAATAACTCATTTTTGGATTTATAAGATAGCTCAAAAACACAATCAGTTAGATGAATAAAATTTGGTATGCAGTATTTACACCAAATTAATAGATTTATTTCAAATTGTGAATGAAATTCATTCATCAAAAGTTTGACAATCTGTGTAAAGGAAAATGAATCAACGAGATATCCACATAAAATCTAACTAATTAGACGAATAAGATATATCAAATAATTTTCATCTAAATAAATCCGTATTAAAGTTTGAAAGAAATTCGTCAGCGGGCTGATTGCCTGTTGGTCGCATACACACAAATGCCACATTATAAAAGATGTAAATAACGCTTTTATAAAAGATTTCATTCAGTGTATTATCCTATTTTCTAGTTCTATGTTTTTATTGTAATAGCTCTGCGGTAAAATCCTAAATTAGCGTGCCTCTTATTTATGAAAAAGGATACCAACAGTATCAAGTTGCTAATCAATATTGCTGACTATTAAAATATTTAATAAAATAGATAAACTCAGTTTATTAATCACGAGTGTTTTTATCCGAGAATATTTTTAAAAGTTTATGAGTAACAATTGTTGAATCTTCCTAGTATTCTGAAATAACACTTTTGCAAAACGGCAATGCCGATCTGCATTTTAGAAAATAAAATTCGAGTGTACGATGCTTTTGGAATCTGAAGAAGGCACTGGGCAGGATTGTTTGCCATTAAAAAACCGAAGCCTTCGTAATAGCGATAAAGGGAACCTAGAAGCTTCGCTAGCTCTTTAAACTTAAAGATTTTGAGTATAACAAGAACATTACAAGAGGAAACGAAAGTATCTCCTCCTTCTAGTATACAAGTATGACATTTTTCACTACTAGACCAGCATTTTTGTTAAAATTTGAAGAAATAAATACTTACTCGATTCAGTAATCATTTATTTGGACAAGGAGTGCTTTCCATGAATCATAACTTTTTAGTGACACAAACATCATTCTGTTGGAGCCATGCATATTTTGGGATGTAGAAATTTAACTGATTAATATAATATTCTTCATAATGTATGATCATATATCTGATTATCCTTATCATAAGACACCGGATTTTGAATACTCGTTTATCATTATTTTTTGTCTCTGAAATTATGCTCCTTGTAGAGACTTTGTATGATTTTATTATTTGTTTTTATTTTGCTATTTTTTTCGTATTTTTTATTCTTTGTGTAATTATTATTATCTAAAAATGAATACTGAATCCTGAGAGAGCAATATGCTCCTAACCATATGTATGCTTGAAATGTGAGGGAAGCATTCTATAGATTTTTATTGTAAACGATCCAGAGTGTTGATGTGAAACTGGTGCAAGCAGTCATCGCTCGCTCTCTGTTAGCGACCTCTTCTGTATTTAAAAATATATATTATGCGTTTCCTTATTATGTGTGATTAGCGTCCGTGTGTCTTATCTATTTATTATGTGTGCGCGTGTGTGTATATATATGTGTGTGTGAAAGTAAATAAGGAAAACTAAAGAAAGGATCTTTCCTTGGATTAAATATACACAGCCAGCAACATAGAAGAATTGATGCGATATTCCAGATGTGGATTTTATTCAAAGGTTCATGAAAACTTTGCATTTTTTTGCACAACTGGAGCAAATTTTCATTTGAGGTAGTTCGACAGTTTTTATATGCGGACATAATTTACCTCTTCATTGACGTCTTTCATTGAAAATAGATACCGCATATAAGAACTACGAAATAACGTCTAGTTTTATTAAAAACCATATCGACGTGCCGTGTTTAGAATTTTGTCGAATGCACGTGCATTTAGACATATACATGAAATTGAATACACATAGTATATATAAACGGAAATTAAGAATCTAAGTGTTAGCTGCAAAAAGATGTAGCATTTGGGGGGGGATTTAAAGATACATGCTTTATGTAAGAGTTGCATGTGTTAAAAAAAAATCATTGTTCGTTTGATGCCAAAAAGATGTAGCTTTAGTCTACATTCTCGTGTTTCTCAAGTGATGGAGCTGTCTGTCTCATTAAAATTTAGAATTCTTAGACGGCTTTCGGCCAATTCGAATAGTGGTTTTGCAGCAAAACCTTCAAATTTATATTTACATGCACAGCAAAATGAATTTATTGATTCCTGTTCTAGATAAAGTATCGAAGTTTCTATACTCCTAATATTAAGTACCCAAATTTCCAAATTAATCAACTTTGCCACGAATTTGGGGACTTTGATGACAAAATCGATAATACCCGAAACATCGAGAATTTTCTAGATTCGTCCATTAGGAACTGAGATACATCCAGAATGCTCCAGATTGGTCCATAAGATTTTTAGCCCTGCCTTACGCGCCATATAAGGCCGACAATCTGCGAAGTGCGGCGGTGGTCGACTGTGTAGACCTGAATTGAGAGGTCTAGAACTGAAGAATTTCCGCGAAAATATCGAAGTATCGGTGGAATTGCTATGTGTGTGTTGAATTGCTGTGTGTGCCGTATTCTGTTGTCGTTGTGTCTTGTGTTGTGGCTCGCAGTGTCATTGTCGTTAACGGAGCAATCCTGAATTGAGAAATAGTTCCGTCGAGTGAAGTAGTCTGTCGGCAGCGAAAGCGGAAAAGTAGTTCAGCCGTTAGGGAGAGACCTACGGGACCACAGACAAAATCCCTTAACAATTCCCTCCCCTATTGAGTTTCTGCGTGTGGACTACTGTTGCTATTGTGGGGTGCTGTCCGCGATAGAGAACTGTTGTGTGCTGTCCTGTGTGTTCGTCTCAACTTTATATAGTTATCTTCTGTACATAATTGTGCTGTAAATATATGTTGTCTTTCCGCTGTCCAGTCTTCATCCTGTAAATAAACATTGCCTGTGTTGTATCTTCTACTAAAGGACTGATCATTGTGTGTGCTCATCTTCTCACACCATACACCCCACTATACAGGTAAAAGAACCCGACGGATTATTATGGTAAGGAGGTTAGGAAACTGGTAACAATACGAACCCGAGATAACTCGGAATAATCAGGCAAGTGGTTAAAAGACTTGCCAGCGCTTAAGAAACTGTGTAAAGGTCATGGTAATGTTTACTGTTATTACTTAAAATATGTGTAAAGGCCATTTATAAAATGTGATCAGCGACTCAGGCTAAAAATAATTTGCAATTAAAGACGTTAAGTAAGAAATATTTATTTAATGATAATATTGAAAAATTAAAAATCTTAAACTCTGGGTCTGAAATATTAGCTTAGAACTGAGTAGTGTGAAAAAGGTTCCTTAGTCCTATAGTTTTTGCTTCTATGTTAAAATTTCAAATAACCTCAAGCGAGACACGTATAGAATTACCCACGAAAACTCAAGCAATTAATTCGTTCCGCTACTTAGCTTTTGTTTTTAATGTCAAAGTATTAAATTAAGCTTCTTTGTCGAAGTAATGAGTGAATGTGTGAAGAATGAGCGGATTTTGGTAATATCTGAAAGGAGAGAAAAACAGAATGAAAATGCCTGAAGAAAATTTAATTAGCTTTTCATGATAGGGGTAGATGGTGGGAAACCGGCCGTCTGGTAAGAGGGGAAGTACTGGGAGAACTAGGAAAGGAGAACCTTGAAAAAGTTTTATTCATATTTTTCACATCGAAAGAGTGTTAAAATTGCAGCTCTAATTTTTTTAAACCATATTTGACTGCATTAAGGGGAAAGTAGTATGGGTTTTTATTTTTAAATTTATATAGAAAGTTTAAATTTGATGGCCTTGTATTAATGGGCTCAAGATTTAGAGTTTAAATAAGAGTAACTGATATTCTTTAAAACATTTTCTACTAGTTCATAAATATTTGTAGCTATTGGAGATAGCAAGGCTCGAACTCACAATCTTCCGGTCTGTAGCCAGATACCATAACCACTAGACCAAAGTGATCATTCAGTCTTGAGGATTTTATCTGGTTATAAAGTTATGTTATAAAGTGGATGTTATAAAGTTTCCACTACAGATGCAGTAAAATTAATTTTAAATATAAACTTATCTACCGCTTTAATGGAGCCGCGTCAGTCTTTCATTATATATTTTCTTTTAGTTTCTAGAAACGCTAATCACTTCTGAGTGTCCTTGTACCACAGCGAAAAAAATTCAAAATTTCAAAATATTGAATAACCATAATTTGTACAGCAGTAATCAGAAGTTCTGAAGCCTGAAATTTCAGATTTTTATCTCTGAAAACAGCATCTATGTTGAATCGAAACAGATTGTCGACAGCTTTTCTATTCATTTGTTTTTTCAGAAAGTGACGATGTTTTGAATACCGTCTGTGCTGAAATACATCTTACACTTGAGCTAAAATTATTCGTGTCTTGATCTGATTTTTTATTTAGTCATTCATAGCTTAATGGACTTTAAATTACTTCTTCTAAACAATATTAGAGATGGCTACTAGATTTAACTGTTCTAAAATGTCTGCTATGATAAAATAAAATAATGTAATTTAAAACTTTTTATTATCAGAGATAACTTATTCAACTTCCAAATGGTTTACACTGTTTAAACGAGTTGTTAAGTAAGAAGCCAGTATAGTATATCCTTGTAGATCGATGCCTTTTTTCTGTTTTATCCATTTAAGAAGTTGAAAGTTTGTATGGAAAAAAATTGAGTTTCTCGTAGTTTTAGATAGAAAAGGAATCAAACTGGCTGCTCCTGTAGAAAAGTAATGGAAGCTCCATCATTGTGAAAAATTATTTAGAAGCGACATGCTTGACTGTCTTTTAAATAATGTGAAAAGTAAATAATTCAACTTTCATAGAGTATGAATTCTAGAATCTTACTACTTTTGTGCTACCCTGTTTCATATCAAAACATGCTCGTACAAACATAAGTAGCACGCCAAATTTCCAGTTATAGATGAAGATGTTCAATATGAATGTTCAGGTAATCAATTTTTTGCATACTTTGTAAAACAAGTGGTTAAATTTGAGAATCAAACAATTAAATGCAAAAGACTCGAATAAAATCCCTTCTCCAAATTGATTACTTATCCGACTTGATAAAATTCAACATGTCACAATTCAACATGTTTTCAGAAATATTAGAAAAAATATTTTGAAACGTTTGAAAAAGTGTAAGCATTGCTCAGTATTTATTGAAGATTGTTATATACTGCAGAAAGTAAATATATTCAAGATATTTACCAATATATATAATATATTCAAGATATTTACCAATATATATAATATATTCAAGATATTTA
>JAPMOQ010016726.1:2129387-2174557 GCA_026543055.1 Argiope trifasciata
TATATTCAAGATATTTACCAATATATATAATATATTCAAGATATTTATTATAAATATATTCATTGTCTGTCATTGTTTCAAATTAAGATGGACTGAATCATAAAAAATTTTTTTGTTAGTATACAAATATTAAAGGTATGATTGTATATAAATGATTTGGTCGTTTTGAGAATGAAAAATTTACCAACGTAATAAATATTAGTATTGTTTGTAATTAATGAATCAATAATAGAATGTATTGAAACATTAAGTACTATATTTTAATGCAGAATTACAAAAAATGCCAATAAACTAGAGTTTACTAAAAAAATGTAGAAAAATCAAAATAACAAAATATATTTATTGAAATACGATTATCAAAAAAGAGTATCGGCTTGATTCAAACTTTTCAAAATAAAAATTTATCAAACAAAAATGGTAATATTCAGAAATGATAAAGAAATTTTTATATATCTAAAAATTCCACCTAACTTTCTTTATAACTTTTCCAAAAATTCCTGTTGATTTGACAATTTTTATTTTTTATACTATAATTTCTGATTTTTGTCCCTTAAGTTTGCCTATTGAAAAATAAACACTATCTTCAAACCACATTATTCCAAACTCAATTCAGAACAAACATGACCAATTCTTGCTTGCTCCCATCGTTATTCAGTTTTACAGCAGGAGGAAATGCAAAGCTCGATAGAAAAACATAACCGAAGATATCGCAGAGTCAGAACCGATGTTTTTTACCAGCACTGGAAGACATCTGTTGCCTGGCAACGCATGTCAAACATTGCCATCCACAGAAGTAGTGAAACGCTTTCAGGGTTCCCACGCTATTCTTATGGGTAAGTAATGTAAACGGATGGTAAGGCCTCCATTCTTATTTTTTAGCTTACTTTCCCTTTCGTAATATTTTTCTTCGATGATTCATCTGAATGCTGTTCTTTCTGTCATCGTTCATCCTGCCATGTCTTTGGGTCTAGGAGCTGTTTTCATATGCGGAGCACGATGTTCGTTACAGAAGAAAAGATGCTTGCAGGAGGACACTTGTATACCTTTTTGGATTTTGTTTCGCAAAATACGTGAATGATAAACTGGTTTTTGCAATTACAGATAAGAGATAAATATATCTGAAGATGTGTTGTGCCCATGAATATAGTAATCTGAAGGATAAAAATAGTGATTTCATATCGTTTAATAAGATAAAGAAAGAATTGGTGTACTAAAACACCAAACATCTCAATTTATTTGAATTTTATAAAAATTATTGATATAGGTTAGTTCTTAATTGTGTTACTAACATTCCCAGTAGTCTTCTTTACCATTCTGAAATATTTTTATGACTATTAAGTAATTTATAATACTAATTTTATACTGATAAAATCTTTTTTCTTGAATATTTTTGTGTTGAAATCCATAATCAGATATATATATTATTTGACATTAAATTCTCAATTACGCCAACCAAAGATTCAGTTAGTGAATAAAATAAAGAAATTATGTTAATTTTTTTATTGAATTGCAATGCTGTTGATAAGGTTCTAATGACAAAATATATTTCATTTGAGACTATTCCTTCAAAGAATAGTTAGTATGTTAGACTGGTGAACGGTAATGTTAGGTTAAGGTTCAACTTTTCTAACATTTTTATATTAAGGAATAGTGAACAATGAAATGCTGAACTATACCTTCTGATTAAGTTTACTAGAAAGGATATAATCTAGGGTATCCTCAGTTTCAAAACTAGAATCCCTGTTCATCTATGCCCTCTGATTAAATTAGCGAGAATTGATACAAAATAGGTGTCCGGAATTTCAAAACGAGACGCTTTCTTGATCTCTGCCCTCTGATTAAATTTACTAGAAATGATATAAAGTAGGTGTCCTGAGTTCCAAAACTAGAAGCTAATAAAACCAGTCTTAAAATTACTTGAGAGTTCTTTCCGTCATTCAGTGTATTTATGCATACTCCCTATGTTAGTATGTATAATTTTTCTCACTTATAAATAGAGCATACCACAACACGATCATGATTTTATTTTTTGAATTGTATGCTACTAGTACTGTCGCATAATTGTGTCTTTCCAAAAAACTTTTGCTATCCAACTGTACGAAATATCTCAGATATGAGGGTTAACCCCTTGTCCGATTATTCGAATGATCTCGGGTTCATACATATTAAAGTTAATTATTATCCAGAGAAAACTGGGGCGAAGCAGAATTTGCCAGTATATTTGTTTTATCACTGTTTTACTCGGCATAGAGAAAATGAAAGGAAATAATCAGCTTTGATGGGTCATTTGCCAAGTTTTACTGTCGCATTTTTTTGAACTGGTCACGTAACATCGGTAACTTCAAGGACATCTCCGAGCCACACATCCAAGAGCAGCATTCCAACGACTGACTCCAAGCCATTGCCATTAGTGATGCCTAGACACTCTGGGCCTATATCTGGAGACAAAGTCAGGGGAGTAATTTTTATGGTAGCAGGAGCACTGTCCGTGTTATTCCAAACACACTGACTGCAAATTTATACGTAGGTCTGGTAATTCAATCAGTATTGTTGAAATTCACGAACAACAATCAAGGGGGCTATTTCCAACAGGATAGCGCTGGTCCTCATACAGCTGTTGTAACGCAACATACTCTACAGAGTGTCGACATACTGCCTTGGCATACGAGATTACCACATCTGTCTCCATTTGAACATGTATGGGATAAAATCGGACGACAACTCAACATCATACACATTCAGCGTTGACCATCTGAGTACTGACAGAATAAGTGCAGCAAACATGGAACTGCATACCATAAAATGGCATTCGGCATTTGCATTACATAATGAATGCACGTTTGCAGACTTGCATTCAAAATTCTGGAGGTTACACCGGCTATTAATTTAACAACATTTCTCATTTGAAATGCCTTTTCTTGAGCTTAAATTAACATGTGATCTTGAAAATTCAATCAATCAAGCATATCGAATAGAAAAATGCATTTTACAATTTTTATTACTCTTCAATAATTTTTTCTTGAATGTAAGGATTTTTTTCTCCAAATATAATTTTTGTTGCGAAATCCATCTAATTCTAAACAAATTATTCAAACTATATCTTAACGCGTTCAAGGGAAATTTCTGCAGGACGACCGCAACGCGCTGCATGCATTCTTTTAATTTTAAAACTTTCAAACGCTCAAAACGCTTTGTAAATGCTTATTTGTTTAAGTTTTTATTTTTGTTTGTACAAATGCGGCGAAAAACTAAAGGAAAACGGAAATTTTCGGGAACAGGAGAGGAGAGTGAAAGGGTTAACCAGTTTCAATTCCAAAAAAAAAATGATTTTTTCTTCCATAGTTTTTCTAAATTCTATTTTAAATAGAATAAACCAGCAATACCTCATAAGAAATCTGAAAACGACATAACAGAAATCTGAAACTTCTTATAAAACTGGAATTGTGATCGTTGCTTGGCAACTCATGTTAAGCATTATCTTTACCTACAGAAGGGGGAAATATTTTGCGAATATGTTTGCAACTTGTCTGGAGTTTTATTGTAAACAGTTGGTTGGGATATAATCCGAGTTTCTCCAACGATTCTTCTTTATTTTCTTTTTTACTGCTTTATATTTGAATCTGTTCGAATGGAAACTTCTATATAATAATACACCATTCTTATTCCAGGATAGAAAAAGTATCTTTTATATGTTCAAAAACATTATTCTTCAGTTATGGTGAATATGATATGTTTCGATATATTTTCTCTGCTTTTTCTTCTCCTTTATCTCGCTGCGTGATCTGTTTCAACTTTGCCCTAGGAAATGTTTTTTCGGTTGTTCCTATCAGTTTTGAGCTTTAAAATATTTTGTTATCAAGTTTTTTTCTATTTCTTGTATATAGTGCGTACTGTCTTGAAACTAAAACTCACGATGTAGTAGGTGATTAAAGTTAACATTTTCAGCCATAAATGTTTATGAATATAGCCATAAATGTTTATTTAGAAGTCGTGTAAAAATTTGCAAGCGTCTTAACGATGAGTTGTATTAGATATTTTTTAAGACGACGTACTATTGTATATATTGCAGAAAAGCTGATTTGAATTTTATGTGCATAATTTGAATCTGTATATTAGATATGGTGCATTAAACTCGATATATTAAATTGAAAATCATTGCCGAAAACCTTTTGACTCTAGAATATTTCGAAACATCCCAGTTGGAACTCCTGAGATTATTGGTCTCTACTTTCTTAAAACCGTTTATAGAATAATAATGAATTGAAATTTATCTATCTGCGATTCTGTTGACGTTATTCCTTATTGTAGAATTGAGCTTTTTGCACAGATTAAAACGTGATTACCAATTGAGTGGGATAAGATTTGGCCAATCAATTCCAATTGACTTCAATTCCACTCAGAACACTAATGTTCTCCAATGTTGGTCTTTAGTAACAAAAATCGTAGTCATATAAAAGCTAAATTGTAAAGCTTTGCCAATTATTAACCCTATAACTAGAATAAATTTCATTGTATATAAGCTTGAAACGATTTTATGAATAAAAGGGTATAACAGCTAGCCATGCCCTCTAGCGGCACCAACCAAAACAGTCAAATTCCAGCCATCAATGATGTAGCGTTTTATTTGTCACTGCCTATGTGTGTGCTATTGTTTGCAAATGGCACTCAAAGTGGGGCACAAAACATGCACACTCAGGCATTGAAAAATAAAACATGCTACATCGTTGAAGGCTGGAAATTAGCTGAGAGAGTTTGGGTTGGTGCAGCCAGAGGACACGACTAGTTGTTACAAAGATTAAATTGAGTAAGTTATTAGCATATTGTTGAGTACATTATTAGCTTTGTATTAGCATATTCGAAAAGGGCGTAAATATATAATGTAGGAAAAATTTAGTTCCACATAATTGTCAAATAAAAAAAATTCACTTCAAAGCATGCAATAATTATTATATTGAAATTTTATGTTTTTCTAATAACTATTATATTGAACGCTTTTCGACAGCTACAATAATTCAATAAAATATGATAAGAAACTCATTTTGCATCTTTTATCTTATAAAATTCTAGCGTTTACCCCGAATTAAAATGTTGATAGATTTTAATTTAATCTTTATTCATTTCATACTATGGAAGCAAAATAGTAAATATTAAAGTAAATGCAATTTCTATCCAAATGAATAATATATTTTTGAATTTCGGTTTGCCCAGACTTTTTAAAGGTACTAATTCTCCAAGAAATATCAGCGTATTCTTTAATCCTTTTAAAGGCAATTGAAATGAATGCTTCCCAACAAATTCATCAATCTTTCATGTTGATATAAGCAATCTCGCACCTCATCTCGCACAAAATGGTACATCTTTATATCTTACTTAATTATTAACAAAATTAATCAAATTAAAGATACCTAATATACTAAATGAACTAATCTGAAACAAATTTCATCCCTAAATATATTTTAACCCTCAGCACTCCGAAAAGTAATTCAGTGCATTAATATTTTCAGAATAAAAGGACTTGTTTATTGCTCCGAAAAATTAATGTTTATGAATTGTTTTAAATTTTCCCGGAAAGTTAATCGGCATATTTATACTATTTTTAAGTATTTTTACCAATCAAAATTTAAGAAAATAATTAAATAAAACGACAAAATGAGACACTGCCTTGAATGGTGTCTCAGAGGGAGACATCGGAGTGCTAAAAGTTCATATCACATAATTAGAAAAAAAATGGTCTTTAAAAGGATTAAATAATCGCAGTTTATTTTTTAGCTTATCGATTTATATTTTAATGAAACGTTTATTATAAAAGAGGTCCAAATAAAAAAGTGTATTCCCGTTTTTTGTTTATAAACAATTTTACTATGCTTCAGAAATAGAAAGGTTCAATTTTTTTCCCGGTGGGTGCTCAGGAATTAAATTTATTTACTTGATCGTAAATTCACGAACTAAAGCTAGGCTTGCCAAATCTAAAAGAGTATCTTTTATGGATTTTTTAAAGATAAGCCTAACATTATAGAACTGTTTTATATAGACATACAAAATTATTCTTTTTATCGTAAAGATTTTCATACATTTTATCCATGAGTCTAAATGCTTTGCTTATCGAAAATATCCTTTTTAAAAGTCAGTGCCAGATGCTCGCATATATCAACCGAATAGAAATAGAAGAGAAATAGGGAAATAATAACATTGTTTGGGACAAAGATTCCTAGAATAACATTTCAAAATTTTTGGCATTCCTTCTAAGGATATGGAAACGGGAATGGAAGGAAATAGGTTAAAACAAAAGTCCTCTTTCCTACAATCTGGCTATAGGCAATTTTTTTCATGTACTCTACTATTTTTCCCGATTTGCTTAGTGGTCCCTAAAAACGGAATTTTTAAAATTGTCAATTCTGAATAGTAGAAACGATTGTTTATGTTCGTATAACCGATAATGATACAATATATAATTTTTTTTTCAGAACCTACTTCTCGATTTTACTTTTAAAGAAAAATAGGCTTATAAAGTAATTTGAGAAATTTAATTCCAAAATAGCGTTGGAAATAATAAAGTGCGAAACATTAAATAATAAGCGAAAAAAATCAAAGTTTGAAAGAGTGTATCGCAAAATGAATATCAAAGGAAAGTTTTTAAACTCTCACTAAAGATTTCAAATTATTAACCTTTTGCGGTCGGAGAACTCATTCGACGCAAAATTATTTACCTAATGATAGGACTTGGGTATTGTTCCGAAAACAAAACATAATTGTTTGAAGTTGAATTCCCTCAAAAGTTAATTTACATCTTTTTACCCTTTTATAGGCATTTGCAACAACTAAAATTGAAAAATGAGTAAATAAAACTACAAAATCATGTATCATCTTGAATGGTGACCATGAGTCGCGTCTTGACTGCAAAGGGTTAAAATTACCAATTTATCAGTTTATTTCCTTTACATCAATATTTAATTCGCTTGTAACTTAAAATCAATATTTTTTACTTTAAAAAATGCTGAATTTAATAACAATTTATTCAAAGTTCCTTCACTTTCAGGGCATTCGATAAGAAAGATAATATTAAGTTGGATGTACCAAAAAGAAATTTTATGTGCAGAAGAAAACCAAAATAAAACAGAACAAACCCAAGATAGTTTTAAAAAATTAAATATCATTTTCATAATTTTCAAGAAAAGAATAAGTATAAACAGGAACTGCAAATATCTTTTACCAAAATCTAGATAGGGGCCAATTTATTCTTGGTAAGTTACTTCGTTTCATTCTGCTTGAAAATTCCTGCTTTGAAGGTGAATCGATAAGAGGAAAAAATCGTAATGTTTGATATGTAAGGGTGTAATTTGTTCAGTCAATAATTACACATTTGACGAAGTGTGTGTTATAGTTATTTATATTATGTCTGCAGAAAGTTTTGCAAAAATATTCTTTTGGTTGTGTAGTTTTGATTGTTAGTTTTTATGCACTATTAGAATGCAATGTTTGGTCTAGATTATTTTTATCGTTTAACGAAAAATCAAATCACGTTTAAAAAAAAGGAAGTTAATTACATATGCCTCATTAAAATGATCTTTATTTTAAAAACATAAATTTTAACACTTTCAATGTCATTATCATTACATATTTACTGCTTCATAAAGTTTTCATTATAGATCTTTATGGGAAAAATGACATAACGGATTCATTAGTTCTCATTTATGAGGTCTCATTAGGATTCCAAAATTTGTAACAAAGTTATTAGCATCTATTGATTCAAATGTTAAAAATAAAGATATCATTTTAATTTATCTTCCATGTTTATAAAGTTGAAATAAAAATTAAATTGTTTTGAGTAACCTGCAATTTATATAGATAACTAAAGAAATTACCGACGAAATGGCTTAGGGGTAGCGTGTCTTTCTATTGTTCTGGGCGTTCCGGGTTCGAGTCCCGGTTCAGGCATGGTTGTTATTCTGTGTTCCATCTGTGAGTAGCGTGAATGTACCCCCTTGTAAAAAGGGATTGTGAAAGTGAATTATGAAGTAGCTGAGCCGTACTTTTGGCCTTGGTTGGCGCTATTGAAAATACAAGAGAAGCCTCTTTTCGCCTTAAATCGTCGACAGTATCTGTCAGTGGGCTTGTGATGAGCCTACAAAATTCTGATTCAGGAACGAGAGCTTTGCAAACATTCTACTTTGTTTTCAGATACATTAGAAAGTAATATTTTTGTTTTTCAAAAATGGGTTTTTGGAGATGATCCCTTTTCTCCTAACTTAAATAACCGTGTTGATAACCCCACAAGAAAGAGCAGTATTTATGATAGGAATTAATGAAATCGAATGGTCCAGCTGTCAATTTTTGAGGAAATGTCTTACTTGCTTATCCTTTCACACTCACTACAGTGCATTTCAGCAATTTTAAACGTTATGCCTAATACATATTTCACATTTCTTTTTGGTGCTTTTATTATAGTTACAAATTTCAGATCAATATTTGGATACTTAAAGATTTAGGTGTTTTACATTTCTTTAATAATTTACAGAATGCAAACACGAGGCAATCTTTATATGTATGCACCAACAATGTCTTTTATCCCAAAATCATTTACAAATTATAATAACAAAATAATTATGATTAAAATAATTAAATTGTTATTAATTCGGACTCTAAAATCTCTTAATCGGTTGAATATAAAAACTGTATAATGCGAAAGTATATGTAATTAGATTTTTTGTTTTTTACATATTGAGAGCAAATAGCTGCATGTTGAACCGGTTAAAAATTCAATGAATGTTTCGTCGTCTCGAAAGAAATCAAGATCCATTTAGATTTCCGGAAAATTATTCGCAAGAGTAAAACTCTACATCCATATATTTATTTTTTTGTTATTTTTGTGTTTGTACATAGCGTTAATTTGTATTTGTAATTTTTTTATGTGTGTGTTACTATTCTCTCTTTTTCTATCCCCGTTTCTAGTTTTTTTGTAAATAATTTTATTATTATTTTTCAGAATCTTGTAATCGCAAACAAACTATAAGTCTGTTTTTGTAAATTAGTTCAAATTTTCAGTTTCGGCCTCATATATAGCTTAATAAGCCAAATCCATCTCCCATCTGAACATCAAAAAGGTCATTTCTTTCAGCTTACTTATATCTAATAATAAAATCCCTAACCAAAATTCAATTAATTGTCAGACATCGAACAATAGTCACAGGGATGGATAGAACAGGAGTGTCTTTCCATGTCTCTCCCACTTCATGCTCATTACACTGTTTAAATAACCAGAGGGTTATAGTTGCAGGGGCATGAAACAGTGTTGTGTGTGTGCATATCGAACCTCAAGAACAAGGATTAACGCATTCTAAATACATTTATAACACTGCTTGCCTTATCGAAATTCGCTTTGGTAAACTCAATCGCCTCATAATTACACCTTTTGGAGATTGATTAAAATTTAAATAAAATAATGTTACAAGCCAATTATTGTTAACAGTTTTGCAGAATACAAATTGTTTAGCATATCCTCAATTAAAACTAATTGAAAAGATTTGTGCACCATAATTCTGTTTATTATTCATTAATAAACGCGTAACCATGAGGGATAATCTTTATTTTAATCATATATCTTAATTATATACAATAAAGGATCACCACTATCTGAAGAATGAATCATATTTTCTCTCATTTTTTCTTAAGTATTCTACAAAAGCTGCATTTAGATAATTTGAAATGCAGTTCTATTTACCAATTGATAATGATAAATTACTTTTGATTATACACAATGGTACATTCATAAATTGAATCCCATATAAATAAAACAGATTCTCTATTTATAGTTTGAAAATATTTTGTGCCCCACTTTTACAGTATTAAAAGCTTTGCTATATAATTTATAAAATGACAGAGAGTTTGTTTTGATTGAGTGAATGCTCGTTTTGTTCGTCAAACTAATATATTTAAGTTTATAAATTTTTAATACATTTGAAATTAGATTTGAAACAAGCTAGAGTGCTTTTCCTGCATCACCTCCAATGAAGTTGCATTGCATTTCTCTGATGTACAATAATCACGATCAGATTATTGTGTACCTTTGAAGTGATTGTATCTAGTGATTCTTGGCGAGCATTTTCGTCCTTTATCGCTGTCATATTGGTAGTAGTGTTGAATCGAAAATCAAATTTGAATTTTTCCATCCGATTGAAACTAAAATTTGGTGCAGAAATGCAGTAGTAGTAAGAAAATCGCATAAGAAATTTGATACGTTTAAACAATTGATACTTAAATATTAAAATTCGATTTAAAGACATTGAAATACATATCAACATATAGTGTACCACTTCTTGCGTTTGACTCAAAATTTACAAGTAACCACACTAGATGTTAAATCTGTATCGAATATTATCAATCTAGGTATCTCGGTTTTGTAAATAACATGATAATTTCTATTCGAACTATCAAACAGAGAGCCTCCCTTGAATAGATTTTGTTCAAAGTGTTATATAAATCTAGACATTTGATGTAACAATCTTACATATAATTTTATCTGTTTAGTTGGATTCTATATCTTTATTATAGACAGGTATTTTTCAAAAATGTGCTTTTCGAACACATTTGTCTAAAACATGGAGATTCTCACACACACACACACACACATTGAAATTTTTTGGATATCAATATATGGTCTATATATTTCATATGCTGGCGACCTGCTGGCGTTCTAGGGACCCAGTTCGGGCATGGTTGTTCTTCTTCTTTGTTCTGTGAGATGTCTGAACGTGACCCCCTGTTAAAAGGGGCTGTGCAAGTGAATGTGAAGCATGAAAGTAGCTAAATCGTACTCTTGGCCCTAGCTGGCGCTACTGAAAAAATAAGGGACACACATTTCGGCTTAAATCGCTGACAGATAACTATCAACTGAATTTAAAGTGTCATAAGTAACAATAACACTATTTCATATAGGGGGAAATAAGAGTATTAACAGATTTTTTTAAACTTGTAGTGGATGACACTTGATACTAAAACAGTTTTTTAAATATTAATTCATTAATTAAATTTAACTCATTTCTAATATTTTAAAGAGTTTTAGCAGTTTGTAATAAAAATTGAAATCGACAAGCAGTAACTCAATTGGTAAATTGCAAGGATTTCAGTGTTTTCATGTGAAGGTAAAGAATGCTTCAATTCTTACGAAAATCAATATTTTAATATTTATTTTTTGGCTATAAAATTTTTTTGATAATTATTTAATAAAAAGTAACTAAAATAAAATTTCTTTTTGCTGACCTAAGTAAGAACGAAATTAAAAATTCTTTTTTATGTTACTTGTTTTTAAATTAGTTTTATGATTTTTATTTTCAATCAAATAAATTCCCATGAAATATTATTTAGAATTTCATCGCCAACAAGACTTTTGAAATATATTATTCAAAAGCTCAAACAATGGGAATTTAATTCCTCTAGAGTACATCTAAAATTATAAAATTGGGATTTTTAATCACTTGTTTTCAATATTCGCATTGAATTTGATTTTACTCCACTTCAAGGCATTTAATTAAATTTTTGGAGCGAAAAAACATCGTTGAAAGAACTCTAAATTTCAAATAATACATTATTTTATATGTTATAAGCTGTTTCAAAAATTAAACACGTACAAAATATATTCTTCCTTTGTACTTTGAATAGATATTTCGAATAAATATAAATATAATTAAAATATATTCTATGTATAATAATAAATATACTCCGAACTTTTAAGAAGGAAAAAAATGAGCTTATCCAGTTTTAATGTTGAATTATTTTAGACCTTCAATGCCATTTGATAATAAATGTGGAAAATCTTTCAACATTTGAAGATTTGTTTGGCATTTAGAATAATAAATAATTAGATAGAAATTTCAAAAGAAATGTTTTCCGTATAAAAAAAGCTATAATGAGGTACATTCATCCTGCCCAATCATGTAAAAAACGTTTATTTAAAATGCGTATTTCTAAATTCTCATTTCATTTTTCATATCAGATTGATTACATTTGATACATAAACATGAATTCAAAGAATGAATTAATTTTGAAAGTAATAGATATGAATTTATTATCTCTGAATGTTCAGAAATAATTGTCAATTTCTGCATTTCGGATTTCGAATTTATTTCTTTTCTTCAGGGAATCCGTAAATGTTGGAAAATTTTATTTTCTTTTAAAATACCTAATGCAAGTTTTTCTGCGAGGTAAAAATGTTTCTTTTATCCTTAATGATTAGGATTCGTCATTACTTTTGGAATAACTGTTTTGAAAACAGGTTTTATTATATTTATATTTTTAAATTTTTACACGATAAAATGAAAAAAATACATTAGTAGTGAACCAAAAGGGGTTTCGAAAGTTGAAAGACATCTTATTAGTTTTTTTCAATAAAGATACTAAGCAATAACCATTCATCTGAGAAGTTTATAAAATGATTTGTCCAAAATTTTGTAGAGCGATTAAAAATTCATTTCCAGTTTTTGTATAGTTAAATAAGCCGTGTTCAATTCAATTATAAAAACATCAAAATATTTTCAGTAATTCTTGAAATAGAATGTACATATGAAATATTATATACCCGTTTAAAGTATCAGCATTTTACAAATCTGTTTCATTCATTATTTGTTTGCACTTACTTTTTTGTGTTTAAAAACAATCTATGTTTATACCTTTCCTTTTAAAAGTATGCAGTTAAACAGCCTTGCAAATAAGATTCCAGAAAAAAATGTTCTCCTTTAATTTAGATAGATGCAACTTATATTCTCATATAGGCTGCATCTATCCAAATTAAAGGTATGGATGCAACTTATATAAGAATAACCTGACAATAAGATATTGTTTTTATCGATTATGAGTGAATATCGAATAGGAATCGATTTATTTTCCTCGAGGTTTGAAGAGAATATGATTCCCTGCTTCCGAAATCTAGAAAAACAGGAAGAGGTAGATCTTTCCATTTCAACCCTCCATCCCCCTTCGCAACGCCCACACAAATGGTTCTCTAACCCTTACAAGAAATGTAAATGATATAAAATAGGATTTGAACTTTTATTCCAAACTCTTGCTTCCCAAACAGCTTGTTTCCATTTTTATTCGATTGAAAGGGTCAAACATTTGCCTCAGGATTTTTCTAAGAAAATTTTTAGTAGAAAAAACGCATTTTTTTACGGGCGGAAAAGGAAAGTAAATATAGAAAATAAAAGTAAGGATATCGTTCCATTTTATTTTTATTTAACAAAATGCCCTGCAATGAGTACGAGAAATTTAGTTATATTTTGTGCTATCTAGATGTTTTTTGAAGTGAAAATGAACTTTAATACTGTCAGTTTATTTCGAGATGATAACTTAATTGCAGATATTCCCCACCTCTTTTACAGAAAAGGAAATTCCATACACCTGATTGTTTTTTAATTTCAGATTGATAGGATTATTTTTTTTACAAAAATAATAAAAATATTCGCATTTAACAAAAAATATTTTAAAAAAAACATCTTAGTTGGAACAATTAAACGAAACTAAAATCTTAATCGATGATTTGGAAATTAAAGCACCCATATAAATATCATATATGAAACATTGCTTGATTTCTATTTTGCAAGAGTTTGCGATGTTATCCACTAATGTAATTTAATTTTTCTGACAAAGAGATAAAATAGACAAAAGCTGCCTTTGAGATTTATTTTTATTTTATTCGGAAAATGATACCCTTCATAAAAAGAAAATAGACTTGGCGCATCTAAGAAATAAATAAAACTTCACAATAAAATATTAAACATTTTAAAGGAGTATGAATACCGTAAAACAAAAGCTTTAGCATACTTATTCGAAGAGCATACGAAGTTCGAATAAATTCATTTCCCAGATGCCAACTCTTCTATAAAAATGAAATTGCAGATTTTAAAAAATGACGAGGGATTGGATAAAAAAGATAATTTGTTCTAAAACGTCAGGAAATATTTTCCTAATTGTCATAAAATGATAAAATAAAGCAAGATTCCGTCTTCTTTATACATAAAAAAACAAAATATCTGCTTGTTATTAATAAAGAAGAACGTGTTTGCTCCAGTTTGTCTCTTCGGCTGACAACTGCATGTGGAACTATGAAAATTAGCAAAAACGTATACTTTCTGAATATTCTCTGAAATAATTAATTTAAAAATACAAATTTCGACGTTCTCACATGTAACATGCTTAAAAATGTTACGGCACAAAAATGCTTTTTAAAGTATTTGAAAATTCTAATAAAAAAACTCCGTTTCTACGACACCAATTTAGTTATCACATAAGTTTTTTCGAATTTTTTCGAATTTGTAAAAATAAATTTACTTATAAATGAAAAAATTTATTTGTTTTGATAAAATACTTTTTAACATGTCTCTGCATGTATTTTAGTTGAGTTTTCATTTCGTTCATGATTATAAAGGGGGCTGGTTTATTATCTGGTTGCCTATTTCGTATTAGGCGTTTTATTTAAACAGGGTCTTAAAGTTTATTTCTTCCTTTTTATTCTAGTTTTGCGAAAGTTACAGGTGAATTTTGATTTTAATTGTAAGAAATAATAAAAAATTTGTTTTTCAACATATATCTTCAATATTTGCTTGTTTCTACAATACGTCGATATGTAGCTTTCTTTTAGCTTCAAATTTTGCTTTCTTATGTTATAATATAAACTTTTTTCATTGAAACAGCTAACATAAATTTTCTGGGAAGTGAGAATTTTAATTTTTTGGTAAATAATATTAAATATTATTTAATTACAAAAATGTATCATGCTATTAATATATTAAATTATTTTGTTATTAATTTATTAAATGTTCTGACGACTCTGCGAATAAAGTCTCTTAAGATTTTTCAAAAAAATATAAAACTTATATTTACAATAAAAATACTTCAAGTTAATCTCTAATGTTTTATATTAGCAATTAAAATAATTAAAGGATTTGCAATTTACAAATATCTTGCTTCAGTGGAAATTCTGAGTTACAAGATAAATGGATAATTGCAGCATGCTTAAGGTTTCTAAAATGGTACATATTACATAATTAACTTGTAAAAATCAGGTTAAGCATTCCATGATTTTTAATTTGTTCTGCACTATAAATCCAACGCAAAAAAGTCGGGTGGAATTCCGGGTAGAAACATTTCTCGTATTTTTACATGTGAAAAATTCCAATATATTATTTTTGTCATTTATGCTTAGATTTATATTTCTAAAAGAATATGGTTTAGCTTATTTTTACTAATATAATTTCAAAATATCATGCGTTTCTAAAAGAAACTTGATAATAATTTCGATGAATAATACATCGAAAGTAAAAATTAATGTTGAAAATCTTGTGAATGAAAAAGTAATCCATGTTCTAGGAATTAATTTTAAAAATCAATAGTTAAAGAAAAATATATAAAAAGATTTCAGTTTAAATTAGAATAAGAATACGTCACGGAGGCCTGGTAGTAAAATTTTGGCTTCGGAACAATATAGTTTCAAATTGCACTGTAGATTTTCCGAATTGCACTGTAGATTTGTTTGTAAATGGGTGTGGTACACATTAAATCCGTCCTTTTTCCATTAAATTTTTCCCTGAAAAAGCTGAAAGATAGTATAGAGAGAAGTATTTTTGTATCACCTGCAGATAAGGATGTGGGCCGAGGTGGCCTGGTGGTAAGATCATGGTTTCGCAACCGGTGGGTTTCGGGTTCAGTACATGATTCCACAGAAGAATCTTCATGTAAGGGACCTGTTGCACGCGAAATCCGTCAGGTCAAAAGTCTAAAGATTGGTGTGGAAATTTTTGGTAGAGTATCAGATCACGATTCAAAATTGCAAGGTATATCCCAAAATAGCCCTAGTGTTAACTTAGAGGTTAAAATAACTAAAATTGTCACGTTAAGCATAACTCCAAAACTAAAAACAATTACCAAGGTGTAAATGTCATCTTTTTATATGCTCATTAAATATTGACCTAAATAGAATTGATCGTAGAGTAGAAATAGTATTGGAGATTCATTGTAGAAATGCATTTACCAAAAAAGAATCAGTCTGTTGCTATCCGTTTAAAATTATATATATATATATATATATATATATATATATATATATATATATATATATATATATATATATATCGTATGGCTCTTAGTTTTCAGGTGATTTATTTATTCTTAACAGTTCATCATTTTTAACTATATACCATTATTTAATTCTTGTATTTTCAATTCCGATTCTTAATCCTTAGAAAAATAGCTCTTTAAACCACAAAATACTAAAATAAATTTAGAACAAATTCATAAATTCTTCACATTCAAGTTGCTATTACTGCTTTGTAATTTGGTTTAAAGAAAGTGAACATGAAAGCAGTCTGGAAAACATAACTGATCACACTCACACATGGCATGGTCTCCTTACCAGCGTTGGAGTGCGTCTGTTGCCTAGCAACATGTATCATCCATTGCCACTCACAAAGAAAGTGAAAAGCTTTCAGGGTTTTCGCGCTACTAGTACGGACAAACAAAGTAAACAGCTGTTAGAACTCCCACCCTAGTTTTTTAGCGAATATTGTTTTTTTCTTCCTCTGATCTTTCTCTGCGATTATTTATACGGACGCTGGCGTTTCTGTCAACGTTCATCGTGGTTTGTCTTTGATTCGGAGAATCTTTTCATGTGCAGAACAATTTTTTTTTCTTTTACAAAAGAAGAATTTCTGTCCTTTTTGGTTTTGTTTCTTCGAATACATGGTCCGTGTGAAATTAGTTTCCGAAAACATTTTTTTCGTTATTTATCATTATTTGAAGATTAAACATATTGGAGATGATGAATTATTTCCAAAAAATTAAGATTTGGAATATATAGTTTGAATATTCGTACATAAACTAATTAAATTTTATATTGGATCTTACTGAGAACTTTAATTTTTAAGAATCTCATAAAAATAAGTGCAATTAATTAATATCAATTTTGATGATATTCTTTAATATTTCTATAAACCTATTTTATAGTACTAAAATATTTTCATTGTGTTTTTAAAAATTTGGGAATCTTTTAAAATGCCTTCCATCCCAATAATTTTCTTTTCGAATTTATCTTCCCTATTAAATGAGAATTTTGTGTCTTGAAACTGATAATCAGTTATATTAATACTCTGTCTCCGTAATCCTTTAAAATAATTATTTACAAGCTATGTTTGCAAATACTTTTCAAAATGAACTGATACTATGCTACATGATAATAATATAATGTAATAAAAGTCTGTAATCATAAAAATACTCTAAAGTGTGAAAAACGAGGGATGCAATGGAAAATACACAGATTGCCAAACCGTCGAAATCGCGGGTTACGCATGGTTATGTCGATGAGAGCATTGACTTTGTGTGCCTTTTGAAAGTTTGATTCAATCTGGCTTATAGCTCGTTGTTTTAAGTTTGAAGTACGATTCCAGATTTTGATTTGTTAGTTGACTTCTAAATTTACTTTTTATTATATTCATGCAAGAGAAACTCTAGCTCACACGAATATTTCGATCCGAAGATCGTCCATATGTCAATTCACCTCATTGTAGCATTCTGGTTGACTATTTCATGTGTCGAATATGAGAGTCTTAATTCGCGGAGTACCATCAGTACCATTCTTAGAGAGCTGTTCACTTGAGCTGCGCGCTGTGCATGCATTTCTGGAGCTCCAATTTGCTCTTGAGTTATGTGAGCCTGCCACGTCTCAAGTCTTTGGTTTTCAAATTTAGCAATTGCATTTGAAGTGATCCAGCATCAATTCCAAATGGAAGCATCAATTCCAGTGTTGATCTCATTTGTATTTGCATTAGGCGTAGTGGTTTGTTATTGGATATTATATAAATAGAAGTTGCTGAGTGATTAGGTACTTAAAAATATACTTTCCTATTTTTTAGGAGTTTTGATTGTAAATTATTAATTTTTCCTAAGGAACTGAAGAGTTGCAGGTTGCCGACCCATATTCTAGTGTAATGAACTTAAATGGTGCAATGCAATCATCTCAGATGCTAAGCATCATAAATATCATACAAAAAAACCCTTCCATGCTTCGTATTGTAAAGATTGATTCCTTTAAACTCGGACATTAGAAAGCGAACAAAGGTAATTAAAATAAGGAAAGAAGATTAAATAAAAAAAAGAAGTAAAAATAAAATTGGATTTGAATATGACTAATAAACGGTTCTTGAATCATGAAATATCTTGAGATTGAAAAGTGCAATAAGCCAAATTTTTCTTAAAGCACTTAGCAATACTCTAAAATACATTTTACAGTTTTTTGTTCAAAAACTGGAAGTCAGATCAAATTTTCATAAACACTTGAAATCTTAGAAAAAAAGCCGACAGGAAAGGCAGTCATACTGAATATAAAGAGAAAACATCGTAACTATTCTTCAAAACTTAAAATATTTTGTGAAAGCGATCAATTTTTGCAACTAATTCACAAAATTATGCCAATATTTTATTTTACATTTTGATCTTCAGATTTTTATATAAAAATTATTCTTTTATCTTTTTTGTAAGTTGATTATAGCTTGTTAAACACTTTATTTCCATTTTTTTATTCAATAATAAGCAACAGGCAGATTGATATGCAATTACTTCAAAAAAGAAAACTTTGCCTCAAATACCAAACCATGGAACTTACAGAGACATTTATTCAAAAAAAATATTCAATCTTCTTATCTTCTCTTTTCGTGAAACGAATATGTTATACGATGCGTGAATGCATTTCCTCAATCTAAAAACAGACCCTAGAAAAATTATTAAAACTTCGTTTATCATTTATCAAAAAAATAAATAAAAGAAAAAGAAATATGCGACGAAGCATTTAGGACGGACAAGTCTGTCTGGCCAGTCTACATTATTTGCCCTTACGAGTGGACAACTTTTTCGCTTTCTTTGAGGATGGCAATGCTTAGCTGCCGTTGCCAGGCAACGGTTCCTTCAACAATTTTTGCGAAGATCCAATTCCGTGCTATGTTTTTCCGCGGAAATGTTTTCTTAGGTTTGCATGCTCATCTGCTGGAAAATTGAATTGTAAAACGACGTAGGAGGCATGAATAGGATAGGTTGGTTAGAACAATTTTTCGAAAGAGGTGGTGCCGAAGAATTTGGTTCCGGAATGAAAGATGGTGAATTGAGTAAATAATAGAAAAATCGGTAAGCAGAAAATTTTGTGAAATATCTTAGAGAATTTTAATATATTAGGGTGTCCCCAAAGTTTTTTTCCCATCACGATATATCTGACTTTGCTCGTGCAGACATACAGACTTATTTATTAGACGTCTATTAATCTATTATAAAATTCTTTTTATTTTTTGAAAGGAATTCATGGATTTCATAACGAAAGACACAGTGGTAAATATTTTTAGATTTTTTCGTTTGATACACGTTTTCTGAAGATTTCTATTGCTGGGGAAGTAAATAAAATTATTTCATTTTTCCTTGTAATTTCTTATTAACCCTGCTGTTATATTCAGATTTATATGACCCAAGATAAAATGTAACCTTCAGTCCAACAATTGCAAAATAAAAAGAAAATTGGAACAGCTACCGCATTCTTTTCAAGCAACAGTTGCTAAAATAAAAACTACTCCAGGGGTCTTAAGATATGTAACGGCAACATATCAACATAACTGTTAACAAGGATAACAGACGTAAAAAGTGCATTTGAGATAGTATTCGATTCTACTATTAAAAACGAAATCATAAAAATGGCTAATATTGAAGAAGAAAATGTTTATGGAAGAAAGTGGAAACAAATTGAAAGAAAAACTCTTTAAGTATATATCAGATTATTATTGTTAATAGATGTTTATAACTGGTAGAAATATATTTCGTGTCCTCGAAATATCCCTTGAAACATTTTGCACTAGAGTTATTATTGAGAGTTATAAAGTTTTGATATTAAATCCATTCATCAAGAAGAAAGAAATTTGGACAAATTAGCTGCAGTGCTGGATTTCAAAGAAATGAATAGAAATTCTATCAAAATTATATAATCCAAACGAAAATATTTCTGCAGAAGAACAATTGTCCTTTCAATGCAGATGAGCAATCCTTTCAAATACAATATACCAGGAAAGCCATCTAAATATGGGATCGAAATATAGACTTTATGAGACAGTAAAACATCGTATGTACTGAAAACACAAACTTACGCTGAAATTCATAATCGGAATTTGCTAAGAATACTCATTGTATGCCAAACGTGTAAGGTGCAATATCTATACGTCAAGTAACAACAGCAAAACTAATATATTATGCTGCTACAGTAAGAATCACATTTGCAAATATCATGTAAAATATTACTTATCTAATTATAAATGAAAGTATTGATTTCGAATATCTTTTGTTATTTTTATACTACTTTATATTATGTCTATGTAGTGCTATTGTTTAAATATTTTCTTAAATAGCTCAGCAAGAAAGGTTGGTTTTCTGAATCGGGTCATATTGACCCAAACGCTACATACATGAAGTAAATGCGAACAGAGCATAGTTATAATGATTCTATACCTATACTTATAATGATTCTATACCATGTCTGAATTATGTACGACATATCTGAATTATGTAGCACTTTAAAATGCTTGAAATGCATTTTAAAAGGAAATAAGTATGTTGTAAAGATATTAAAAAAATAAGACAAGAAAATGTGTTAATAAAATATCTCCACTGCTAATTTTCAAAAAGTTACAGGTCTGAAATTTTTATACAATTTCTTTAGACAAAAGAGATAAAATGAAATCTTTTTCTTTTACTGCATTGCATTGATCAGTATCAAAAAATGTACGCAAATTTAATTGAAATAAACTGACTTAAACTTAACTGAAAATTAAAGGTTAGTGGAGAAATATATTGAATCAGAAATAACTGTACAAAAAATTAGAATACATGAATTTCCAATATTTGGCTACATTGTACATGAATGATGATTTTAATTTCTGAAAGTGGTTACCAAAGTTATTAGTTTTAGAGTTCCAAATAGGTGATTATGCTTGAAAGCATGCTAAACAAACAACAAAAATAAATAAAACATTTGAAGTTCTTGATTCAGAAAAAAATTGACTAAAAATTAAATATGAATTAAGATATTTTTAAGTTTTAGAGTATCGTTTGACATCGACTAAAGAAAAAAATTTTAATCTTTGAAATACCACTTTGAACAAAATTTCTAGACAATTAGATTCAACTTTTGAAAGAATTGTTTTTCATATAAATAGGAGTTTTAATCTCATAAGGCTCAACTCAGTCTTCATCAGTCATGCCAAAGGATTCCTAAAATTTGTATTAAAGAATTCTAATTATTTAAATCGTACTAATATTGTATTCTTCTGATTTAAAAATACCAATCCTAAAAAAAGAGTAATTTAATTAATCGATGTAAACAGTGTGTCGTCGACGCTCCGAAAAAGAACTCAAACTCATTAAATGTGTCTTAAAAACTTATTAAATATACTCATTTAGTCAACTGTAATTCACTTTTTATCACACTCATTAATTTCACGAGAATTAATGCCACAGACATCTCTTCCATGCTGCTCGTCGTTGAACACAATTATTTATGCCAAAAACTCTTTTATCGAACATATAGCGCGATGGTAGTATGCATAGATACATACCGCCGGGCGTTGTAATCTTTTAACATCCAACAAAATTGTACTCTTTCGCGAATCGACATAAATATAAAATTCACAACAATAAATGCAATATGTTTCTCAAAAGACGTAAAACAATGAATAAATGGTAGAATAATCTCAAATAATAAAAATAATTTGATAAGTTCAACAAAATAAAGTATGTTATATGCACAAGATTATGAGTAAATAGTATTTAAAATTCAATAGACAATTTGCAATGTTTATAAGTAGGAACGTTTGAAAACTCCTTTATTTGTATTAATGCTAGCAATACGAATTTTACCATCATTTCCCGGAAAAACCACCAGAATTCTAACTATTACCCAATTGCACTATTACCCAATATTATCTATTATTAACTATTAGATAATATATTATCTATTACCCAATGTTATCCTCTTTAATTACAATCACGTCTCCTACCTTTATGTTTTATTTATCAAAGTACCATTTAGATCTTTGATGCAAGGTTTTAAGATAATCATTGTGCCATTTTTTTTTCATATCAATTGCACAAACCTCGAAGATTTTTTTTTTTTGCCAAAGAATTAATTTATTTTCTAATATATTTGTCAAATTTGGCTCTACAATTGCTGCAAACGGTCTTCCGATTAGGAAAAGACCTGGTGTGAGAGCGCTTAAATCATTAACATCTGATTATAACGGAGAAAGTGGTCGAGAATTATAAATGATTTAATTTCTTGTTAGAAAGCTCTCATAATTAATTTCTGACCACCCACTACTTCTTTCAGATGCAACTTGAAGCATCTCAGCCCATCTTCCCAAAGTCATCCAATGTTAGGGGGTCTAGGAGGCAAAACTTCCATTTCATATTCTCATTACTATAACCACTTAAGCTCTCTTCGGGATTTTTGACCATTTTAAACTATCTTCGTAGCTCTGTATTTCTCCCTACGAAGTTTGTCCCGTTATCCAAGTTTAAAGTATTGCATTTTCCACCAAGCGAAAAAGAAACCTTTAAAGGGTAACTATAAATATCTGAGAAAACTCTGTGACTCCAAATGCACAGCTTTTGTGACGAAGAGCACAAATATCGCCACATAAAGTTTTGATACATACCTTTACGCTGATGCTTTTATTTAATTGTGAATGGCCCACTAAAATTAACTCTTGAAATGATAAATGTAAAATTTTGACTGGTGCGTTCTTTAGGTTGGCCACCCATTAACTGGTCATAAGTTACTGGTTTAACTTTAAAACAAGTGACCCATTTATGGATTTTTATTTCTACAATTCTGCCATTTATCAGTCAAACTCTTTGCCCTAAGGTAAACAATAATGCTTGAGGTCCTATATCAAATGCTTAATATGATAACTAGTAATTATTAGTCTCTCTAACCAATGATTACTTGGTAACAATATTTTTTATCAAAGCTCTAATTCCTGCCGGAAAATCGTCCACAACTCTTAAAACACCTGCTTTATCAAGAAAGAGATGTAAACTTTTTACTTGACTTTGTCTCTTTGTTCACCTGAACTTCTTAAAGATTTCACTTCTTTGGCAAACACACTTTTTTGGACTAAATTTTCCAATGAAAGTTCTACTTCCCTAAGCTCATCAAGGGATAAAAAGACTCTTGATTAGTTATCTTTCTTTCTGCAAATGTTTGATGAACCCACAGACTTAGCTCAAAATACTAATAAGTTTACTATAACTATTAGCAATTTTTAGAAAATCATCAAGAAAATTATTTTTATCACATAAAACAATTAGAGTCCTGTTGTGATTGGATTTTCACGGCGTAAAGAAATAAGCGTTCATAGAGTGCGCTAGTTTACAGTGATTGGATTTTAAAGCGTTATTAAATAAATGTGGATAGATGGCGCTAGGCAATTAGCGCGAGTGTAATTAAGAGAGAGTTCATTCGTTAGCTTTTTGAGAAGGAGTTACTGAGCAGAGTAACTCCAACGAATCTGAAATAAATTTGTTAAGTTTTTCTATTTGCCTACTCATTTCTAAGCACTCACGAACCAGCCACGACAAGTCCCTAGATGGCTTTAATTTAGAAATCAGCAATAACTTCATTAACTATTTGGGTACTCAATGCCACGCAAAAATGATGGTCCTTCAAACCATAGTCGGGGCTGATGTTTATCAAGATCGAGTCATCTGGAGATAAGATCCGCATCTTGCTATATTTGCTAAAAGGCAGCGTTTTGTGACACGGCAGTCTTTCTTTTGAGACGGCTTGAAATCGACTTTAAAGTAAAGGCTGTCTTTCTTGGTATTCCAAGAGGCTCCTAAAAATTGCGTTTTCTCTGACTGTGTAAAATTATAAATTTCCTCACTATCTGAGACATTCTTCACAATTACTATACCAATTATGAGTTGAATACAAGAATTTTTCACGATACCAATTAATTTCTTTCCTAGTTCAGAACCGGTTAACAAGTCATCCATATAAAAGTCATCTTCAATGACAGATGCAGTTCAGGGATAATTTTCTCCTTCGTCAATCGCTATTTCTTTCAACGTACGGGTTACTAAAATGGTGCACTCACAGTTCCATACGTCACGATTTTTAGCTCGCAAGTTTTGACTGGTTCCTTCTCAAATTATTTTCACAGAATGAGCTGTGGCTTCCTCTGGTTAGAGTAAATCAATATCATTCGGTGCATTGTCTTTATGTTCTCTGAGAAGGCATAGACATATTTACTATCCCTTAATAGAATAACGATGATAGAAAGTAAATTGCCGTGCACTATTCCTCCGATATATTGTAAGGAATTTAGGGAATGTCCCTTTGAATTTGGATAAAAAAACTCTGCGTTAAAAACAATGAACACAGTTGCACATGCACAAACAACTCTGAGCACTGTTGATTGCCTATGAAGTCGCTAAATTCCTAAATGAAAAATAAAATAAGTGGCTCTTACATCCTTGTCTTGGTATCCCTTGGTAACTCTAAATATTCACGTAAAAAATCTCTGTGCAGGGACAAATAATTTGGATCCTTAATCAGATGCTGGTATAGTAAATTTAAACATTTTTAGCTTTATATCTTTCTATTTTCCTAAGCAATTAGAATCTTGTTTTAAGGGCATTTTTACATCATCCAAATTTCTCGAAAAGTTATTTTTGAAACGCTCTTCACAAATTATTTTTTCTCTACCCTCAATTAATTTAGTTTCAACATTATCGATTTCCCCAAAACTTCTCAAAACTCTTTTCTAAATCAACATTTCCTTTGATAAATCCGAATGTAAGTTTTATTTTCTTTAATTTTTTAGATTTTTATTTAATATAATTTTATTTTCTTACCTGTTAGAAATGCTCCCACTCACTAGATAAATAAAATTAGAATTTTTAAGGATTAGATTTGAATTTAGCTAATGTATATCCCCTGGTTTCAAAACGGCTTCCGCTTCAATCAATAAATCAAATATTTGCGGAATATAAAAACACTCATAAGCATGATTAATATTATCTAACCCTCCTACACATTTATCTACTCGCTTAGATAGAGTAGTAATTCTCGGAATAACTAATAAATTTAATTCAGTCTGAAAGGTTCTCACCTTATTAATCCTTAACTGAGAAGGTGATATTTTAGGACTTAAATGGGGAGGTGTCGCCTACGAGACTGCATTTCTTTTACACTAAAATTAAATCTGAATTTGAGTAATAGTTTTTGAGTAGTTCGTTTGAGTTAATTTCTTTATATTCCTTTTATCGACGGCAAATTTATAGAGACATCTAGTAAGGTTCGAAATAATTAAATTTGCTGTTATTAAACTCTATACCATTACTAGAAAATTGGAGCACCATTTACAGATATTTGGAGACAGATATTGCATTTTGTTTATAGTTCGGTAATTAAATTCCTGGAACAATTCAATTTACAAAAAAATTCGATGTTTTAGAGAAATCAAAACTGCCAAGGAGATTATTCTCTCTTCACTATTTACAGTTGAAGTAAAAAATAATTCTCTATTAATTGAAAATAAATGATATTTTAAAACGAAAGTATATTTCAAGTAAAAAAATGGCGAAAATAATTCTCATAACTTATATTTTCTGTTATTGAACTTGATAATGAATTAACCCAATTTCAAATAAGAAAACAATTTATAACCATTTGAAAAGAAAGGTATTTCAAAAAGAAGTCAGCAGAGAATATATAAAGCAAATAATGAGGCTCAATTCAATATAATATTAAAAGTTGAAGCAATATCCATTCGAAATAAAAAAAGGACCCCCTTAATAAGTCAAGTAAAAAGGAAAAAATAACTTAAAAAGTGATGAAATTGTATAGCAACGAATAAGAGTAATTTAATTACGCATATCTTAGCACAAAATATATTAATTCAGAATGGTTTCGGGTAACTGTATAGTCTAACACTTACTTTTTAAACCTAGAGAGCTTTCTGGAAAAATTTATATATGCCATATTGCTTGAATAATTTAAGGATAAGGGATATCTATACACTCCAGTGTACTTTAATACATATGAGTAGCTATGGCATGATGGTAAGGCCGTGGTTTGATGCCAGAAGGTTGCAGTTTCTAATCCAGATTCCAATGAAGACACCCAGTGCTGGCTGATTGGGTGTAGTCTCAAATGATTTTAATTGATGCCCTTTTTCTGTGAATTAAAAATAGAGTATGTTTTGATATCAACGAAATTTCTTTTCTGAAACTATGCCTCATATATATAGCTATTTTTGTTGGGAATCGAAATTATATATCGAATTATGTTGTAGTTACTTATGACACTTGCCATAGACAACTCCGCGGATAAAGTCAGCTTTGTAAAGTCAAGTTTATGCTGTAGCTTCTGAGAGTAGAGACTCTTGAGCATCCGATGGCAGAAGTCTGACTGCTAGCTCATATGAAGATGAGAGTCACACAGTCGCTTGCGCAACTCTTTTTTACAGGTCGGGAGGGCTCTTTCACGCACCTCGCAGGTAAACAGGCTAAAGAACAACCAGGAACTCCCAGATCCCGAGGAAGACGCGCTGCCCCTAGTGTAGGAAGCCTGGCATCTAAAATGTGATTGCGGATAGTTGTTTCATTTTCCCCTCCTCCATTCCATAATTTAAGGATTCTCATATTGCTATTTGAAGAGGGACATATGAACTCAAGTGTATTCCTAGTCACCTAATTGTCTGAAATTCCATTCCAAATAGCCTGTAATTTTGCTTTCTCGTGCGTATAGAGTCATCATAAGAAAGACTGATTTATTGTAATCTGTATTGGACGGTATGTCATGTCGATGATCCCTGAGCTTGACGACAAATTGTACAATACCCGAAACTTCTAGAATTTTCCCAGTCCATCCATTAGGAAACGAGATGCGCTCAATTGCTTCTGATTGATCCAGAAGCTTCTATACGCACCTCCCGGGAGCTATAAAAGGCTGCTATCAACAGAGTAGCCGGTAATAGTAGGAGTCCAGTATTGTGTCGTTGTCAATCGAAGAGTCCTGAATCGAGTGGTCTTGAATTGATGGTCGTGAGTAGTAGCCGGAATCGACGATAAATAACGAGTCTTCCAGATGATAGAAAAGCATTTTCGGAGCTAAATTAGACCTGAATTGAGCTGTGGGCCATGTTGTGTATTGAGGAAGAGCTGTAGCCATTTTTGTGGTAGTGATACAGCTAAATGAGGGACAGTAAGAAGTTTCAGCCATTTGGAGAGACCGTAGAGTAAGGTTCCGAGGGTCCCCTTTCCTGCTGAATCCTTTCTGACCACTTTGTGTGCTGTGGACGTTATTACTACCGGATTTCTACTTGTAGGCCACGGTCTGCGATGGAGTACTGCTGTGTGTATTAATATTTGTCGTCTTTGTGCTGCTTTGTCTACGTCGTGTAAATAAACGTTATCTTTTTTCTTTTACAAATGGACTGATGATTGTATCTATCTCGCCCCCACTACAATGAATGAACCAACCGATAGGAAATCGTTCACAAGCCCTATTGTTGCTTTAAAGAGCAAAATTAGTGTAATGGGCAACTAATATAAATTAGAGGATATATAAATTAGTCAGATGGACAACTTTTCTAAGATTTTCCACAAATGTTTAAGGAGAATTTGAAGTGGTTTTATAAATAAAAATCTACTGCTACACAATAGATTTAAATTAAATCAGAGTTCTAAACTGTACCTGTTACTTTCGAGTGAAGCGAAACAGTACAAAGAGTAAATAATCCTTCTTGTTAAGGTCAAAATTCCATTTCGGAAAGGGACTTTAAATTCGAGAAGAGCTAAAAGGTAATTAGATTGAGAAACGGTCTAAGATTTGATTAAACTCGTTATGATGAACATTCTGTAATATGTATATAAGTGAATTAAATTCGCAGGCTTTGTTTAATCCAATTATTCTTCAGCAATTAAGATTGTAGCTTGTTACAGAAAAGTATTTCAGAGAATAATCTATATATCCTCTTTACAATTAAAGACTTATATTAACTATCAATTAAAGCATGATAAATATCTTTACTGTTGCAATAAAGTTCTGCTTTAAAGGAATTTAATTTCTGAGTTTCAAGAATTAATCAAAAATTAGCAAAGAAACTTAATCTATCGACTTATAATTAATTCAAAGTTTATTGACAGAGTCTCAAAATTGATTAAATATAATTTTATTATATATATTAAAACTTCTATTCAATATAAAGTTATAGTTAAATTATTTCTTTAATTTCACATAAATTCGAAGTAGAAAATATGATACTATGTGAATAAATGTACCACAAAATAATTAACCCTTAACTGGGGAGTGCGGTCTACCAGATCGCATTTCATTTACACTCAAATTTAATTTCCTAATGAATGTATTAGTATGAATTGCTGCCAATATATTTTGCAAATATTTTTTTGATATAAAGAGATGTTTTAGAAATTTTTCAAAATGTATTATTATTGAAAAAAGTAAAGAAATGTAACATACATTTTCTTCTCAAATTACTTGATACAATAATAATATTCTTGAAAAAAAATATTGCTTTATACTTTTTAAATCTTATTTATTTTTCCAGTACATAAAGTATAGAAAACTATACAACGTAAAATTCAACAATTATATTAAAAATAAAAAGACAATAATTAATAATGAGTAAAATTGGCCCTCTTTTTATCGGTTTGTGTGACTTTCATAGCATAGTTTTTCATGGCATTTTAAATATACAAGTTATGAATCAGTATAAAAATCAGCCTATAAATTCTGTATATATTTCTCTTGGTACATTAATATATTTTATTAATTTTTCAAAATACACCATCATTAGAAAAATTATGTTTGTACATACATATCAGAATCATTTGAATGCGAACTTTCATCGGAAAACTTTTCTGTACATATATCCTTATTACTAAAATTATTTTCTGTATCATTTAAAAGTGTCTAGATCTCTGATTTATAATAGGATCAGTAAATTGGATGATATTTGGACGCCTATCTCTGTCTACTAAGCCTTGTTTATCAGTGAGACACTAACATGGTGGTGCGGTCTTAATAACTTAATTATTTTAAAAGCGTCCTCTCTCTATTTCGCACATATAAAAAAAGTGAGCGTATATTGAAGGTTACAAAACAGGTAGCTACAAGGGCAATCCATTCAAATGAGCAAAAAGTATATTAGAGGTAACTGAAAATTTATTGCTAGTGGTCTCCCAGACAGCACGTCCTCAGTTAAAAATTAATAAGCAAGATATCGGATAATTATTTCAATGAAAAGACAAAGGTAGAAATACTTAAAAAAAGTATAATCACCTAAAACTTAAAAGTACATAGATCATTAAAATAAAAAATCATTCAATTTCGATGTAGATAATTCGTTAATTCTTTAATTAATGAATTGACTGCAAAACTGAACACAATTCGATATAAGAAAACCCTAAGTCAGTGTTTCTCAACCTTTTAGTATTCACGGCCCAATTTTCAATCATAATTTTCATCACGCCCCCCCCTTCCCCACAGCATACAATAAAATGTATACAATAATAATGTATGTTGAGTGTTTTGCAGCTAAACCTACTCTGCAACCTTAATTTTAAACTTTAGAAATTACCAAGAATACTGACATTTATTGACATTTTGCAACACCGATCCTCAGCATTGAGAAAACAAGAATCCTATGCCTTTTTATTGCTCTTGCTTCCAGCCATGTCGGGCATTCGCACGGTTTCGCGAGAAGTTTCGATCTGTCTGGAATTTGGTCAGCTTAAACGTTAAGTTAGGAGCGTGCGCAGATGTGAACAAACGTTTTCTCAAAGGGAGAAGAAAGTTCTATGACGCCAATTTCAATTCCAGACAATCTTATTCGAGTCGATCCTTCCATTGCTATTGAATTTATTCTGAATGTGTATGTTATATATATTTTCGTGTATAGTAAAAGCTCCTTATTTGCGGGGTATATGTTCCATAAATATGCCGCGAATACAGAAACTGTGAATACGGAATGGTAATTTATACCGGATTACAGGGGATACGTTCCTAGGAGACTATATATATATATATCAACTTAATTGAAGTTTTTGAACATTTTGATTCATTATCTTAAGGCTTAGACAATGATTTGATAATTTTGTAACTTTCTCTTGCTTGGTAGTTTTTAAAAGCTCCTTCCATTCAGACTGATATGCAGCAGTCGCATAAGCAATTGGCCTCTTATAAATAAAACTTCGTTCCATAGAGGAATCAATGTTCATAAAGAAATCACAAAGCTCATTTGCCAGTCTTAAACCTTCACTAAGATTTTTCAAATAAAATGTCACGTTTCCAGTGCTTGTGGAAGCCTCTTCTTCAATGGGATGTCAATTTAACATTTCCTGCAAGTCGGTTTCAGTCAAATCTTCATCTTGCTATTCAAGCAATTCCTAAATGTCACTTGATTCTATCTGTTCAAACCCATCTCGTCCTATTCCATTCGCGATTTCGGCTATGTTTGCAGTCAAAGTTTGAATTTGCACAGATTCATTTTTCGCAGTCAAAGCAGGCCACAGTTTTTTCCAGCATGACTTCAATGTGTGTGGCTTCAGTTCTTCCAATGATTCTTTCATGTTTACGATACATTTTGCTGTGTCAAATTTCTTCCAGTATTCCAAAAAATTCGTATCAGGATTACATTCCATATTATCCAATATAATTTTGAAGGTTCGTCAAATGTAATAGAGCTTAAAGGCCTGGATTATTCCCTGGTCCATAGGTTGAAGTAAAGCCGTCGTGTTGGGTGGTAAAAATGTCACTTTTATATTTGGATGCATAGTTTCAAGTTCACGAGGATGACCTGGTGCACTGTCCAAAACTAGAAGTGCTTTAAAGTCTAAATTCTGTTTTTTTAAATAAATGTCAACTTCAGAAACAAAACAAATCCGGAACCAGTCACAAAAAATAGCGCTTGTAACCCACGCTTTCTAATTAGCGCGCCAAAACACTGTCTGGTTGTCCTTGTTTAGATTTTTTAAAGCCCGAGGATTAAGCGATCTGTAAAGCATCAGTGGCTTAATGACTCAATCTCCAGATGCTTTAGAACATAGCAGCAGTATAACTCTATCCTTTGCTGCCTTAAACCCAGGAACAGGCTTTTCTCTTTTAGAAATGAATGTTTTGTTTGGCATTCTCTTCCAAAACAGTGCAGTTTCGTCTGCATTAAATATTTGCTCAGGTTTGTATCCCCCATCAGCTACTAGCTTTGCAAATTCTTCTGGATATCGTTCTGCTGCAGCAGTGTCTGCAGGCGCTGCTTCTCCAACGATTTTAATGTTATGCAATGATTGTCTTACCTTAAATTTATTGAACCAACCTTCCGATGCTTGAAATCCTCCATCTGTACATTCACCACTACAGATACCATCAGGTTCATTAAAATGAGCGTAAAGATGATTTGCCTTCTCCCGAACCATTGGACCACTCAGGGGCACCCTTTTTTGGTTGCGGTTTTCGATCCATAATGACAACACCATTTCCATTTTTTCTATTGCTGGATCACGAACAATTTTCGCTGACAGTGAAGTTGAAGCTACAGACGACCTTATTTTATCTTCGGATTTTTTTATCGATCGTACAGTCGATTCGTTGACATTGACTGAGCGTGATATGGATGCACATGACTCTCCAAGGCGTAAACGATCAAGCATTTCTGTTTTCACTTTAAGCGGTAACACGGATTTTTTTCGTGTCGAAACTCGTTTCTCATTTTTTTAGTTGACATTATAAATTCGAAAAAGAGCGGAAGAGACTTGTTACTCGATCACAATTTTTGTAATGAACGTGAAAAACGAAAAAATAAAACACGCAAAGCGGCTTTTACCGTAGAGCGGAACAACAACATTAAAAAATATTTTTGATTCATCTGGCCAGACGGGAGTGGCGCCAATGAAGAAGCAAAAAAAAATGACTTTAGTTTTTCATCATTATTATTATTGCCTGTCTATTCATTTTTCTTATTCATGTTTCCGGTGGATTATTGTATTAAATTGAGTCATCGATTCTGTATTCGTATAATTAGCTCAATTTTTTAATCGTTGCAGCATTATACAAAAGAGTAATAAGATCTATTTTACTTTTTTTTACTAGTCCATTTGACGGTATTTACCAAGGATATTGAGTTAGACACTTATTGGAATCCTTTTATTATTGTGTATGTACTCATTAGATCCGCAAATAAAGAAATTTTTAGCCGCGAATAGAGGAATCGGGTCGTATATTTTTAATCCGCGAATAGTGAAACCGCGGATAAGGAGCTTTTACTGTAATGGCAATTCATCATATTAAATATTACCGGTAGCAGACTTATGCAGAATCATGGATAGATTTTTAAGCGGGCGTAAGCGAGCAGTAGACGAAAGACAAGCATCAACAAATACACAGACGAGCGTGGTTCCGAAAATAGAACCAAGAAAATATTCTCAAGAATACTTAAATTTTGGGTTCACTAGTACTGAAGTAAATGAAGAAGAAAGACCCCTGTGTATCATTTGCTCAAAAATGTTGGCGGCAGACAGCATGAAACCTAACAAACTTAAACGACATTTGGAAACGCTTCATAGTGAGTACGTAAACAAACCCAGAGAATTCTTCGAATTAAAATTAAAATCATATGAAAAGCAAAAATCATTGTTTAAAAAAACTTTGTCTGTGAAGGAAAAAGCTTTAATTGCCTCTTACAAAGTTTCATATAAAATAGCCAGATGTAAAAAGCCTCACACCATTGGTGAAGAGCTTATTTTGCCAGCCGCAATTGAGATTGTAGAAATTATGTTTGGAGATAATTTTGCAAAACAATTACAGTCTATACCTCTTTCAAACGATACTGTTGCCCATCGAATTGCTGATATAGCTGAAAATATAGAGTGTCAGCTTTTGTCGAAGTTACGTGACAAATTGTTTTCAATACAACTCGATGTCGCAACAGATAGTAATAAAGATGCTCATTTCATTGCCTATGTTAGATTTTGTGATGATTTGTCAGTAGTAGAAGAATTACTTTTCAGCAAACCAATAGAACTCAAAGCAACAGCACTCTCATTATTTGCTATCTTGAATGATTTTATGAACGAGGCAAACATAGAATGGAAAAATTGTGTCGGAATTTGCACCGATGGTGCTCGTTCTATGTCCGGAAGATTCCAAAGTATTTAAGCACTTGTGAAACAAAAGTCACCACAGTGCGTCTGGACACATTGCATGATCCACAGAGAAGCTTTGGCTTCCAAAGAAATGAGTCCTGGTTTGAATATTGTGTTAACTACGGTTGTAACCGTAGTAAATTATATAAAAATGAGACCTCTGAAATCAAGAATCTTTTCCGTACTTTGTAAAGACATGGGCGCAGTACATTCAGCGTTACTATTTTATTGCGAGGCAAGATGGTTATCACGAGGGAAATTTTTGCAACGTGTTTATGAATTAAGAGAAGAAATCGCCTTTTTCCTAGAAGAGGAAAACAGACCGGAAGCTGAGAATTTTCGCGATAGCTTATTTGTGATGAAATTGAGCTACATGGTCGACATATTCGAGAAATTAAATAACTTGAATCTTCAACTGCAAGGAGCAAATACACATATATTGGATACGAGTGATAAAGTTAATGCTTTTTGTAGAAAATTGGAATTGTGGAGCAGAAATTTAAAGCAAGAAAACTTAACAATGTTTGCAAATTTGAATGATTGTATTAAAACTTACAAGGCTCAAGAACAACATATAAAAGTTATTTTTGTAACCATTGAAAATCATTTAGCAATGCTAGCAAAGAATTTTAAAAAGTACTTTCTTGCCGACGACAAACTGATATCAAGTTACAAGTGGGTAAGGGATCCATTTCAAAATACTCCAGAAGGACTCTTAATTGAAGAGGAAGAAACCTTCATAGACTTCACAGCAAGCGGCGAAACCAAAAGACAATTTAGTAATAAATCATTCTTTGAATTTTGGGCAGGTGTGGATGATGATTTTTCTGCACTAAAAACAAGGACATTTCGTATTCTACTACCATTTTCAACATTTTACCTTTGCGAAACTGAATTTTCTGCTGTGGCTTCTTTGAAGACAAAATATAGATCTCAGCTAATTATAGAAAAAGAACTGAGAGTGTCTATTTCTAATATGAAACCCTCCTTCGAAAAACTTTGCTCTATAAAACAGGCTCAAGGAAGTCACTAATAAGTATTAAATTTGTTTTTAATTTAGTAAGTTGTTTTAATTTAATAAGTTAATTATTAAATATGTCGAAATGTATTTTGTTTTGTATGTGTGTGTTCTTTCCTTTCAGTAACTTAAACATTTTTTTAAATAACATTTTCTCTTGGATATGCTCGCGCCCCCCCATTAGTGTGCTCGCGCCCCCCTAGGGGGTCGCGCCCCACAGGTTGAGAATCACTGCCCTAAGTGTAACATTTAGCTTGTTGTTTTGAATTGGTCATACATCTTATAAATCGATTCACTAGCAAAAAAGTAGATATGAAGAATATAAAGGTAATACTTAGAATATATTATAGATAGAATGCAAGGATAAAAAGTAGAAATGAAATCTACTATCTCAAAATTCGATTTGTCATATGGGAACGTTATTTTTGAATCACTATTTACTTTAATGTATTTAAATTATTAAGCAATTTAAACCGGTTTGAAACAATCACGGGACTTCTCTATTGGGCTATATATATATATATATATATATATATAATGAAATTTCTAATATCTGAGTTAACGTATAACAGTTTCTTTAATTTCATAATGGAACAGGAGTCAAATCCATCAAGTTTGCCACTTAAGAATTAGTGAAAAGATATTTTCTCACTGGGTGAAAGAGAAAGTACTTTTATCAAAGCGGTTATTAAACAGGAGTGGAGTTTTATGGAACATATTATAAAAATTAAACAATTTAATTTCCTCCGAAAAAACTACACTAAATAAAAATAACTGTTATGATGTCATAGTTCTGCGTCAACCTTTTAAAAATGCATATGTTGTCAAAAAAGCATACGTAATAATTACGTAATAATAAAGCAATACTCGTGAAAGCAGGTCAACCTTTAAAAAACGCATCTGCTTCCAAAGTAGCATACATAATAATTCAATATACATAAAAGCAGGTAAAAATATATGCGATTAAAAGATGTTGTTGGATACTGCCATTTATGTTTTTATCCCTTTCCTATGCTATTTGGAGCTTCAATTATTCAAAACCTCTTAACAAAACAGGAACATCTTTTCACGTGATAATAAATAGTAATAACTAAGCAAGGTAATATATTCTAATTAAAACTAAATTTATCAAACAATTAAAGGTAATTAATATCGAAAAAGAAACAGTTTTAAAACTGAAAGTATACAAAATTTAAATTATTTATTTAATCTAAATGAAATAAATAATTTATTATACTATTCATTTGTAGTGATCACCAAAACACTTCCTCGCATATTCTCCAGCGAAGACTCTCCTGCTCCTACAATTGTAGTCATCAAGAAAGACTGCAAATACCTTGCATGACATTGGTGAATGAAAGTTACGAAATATAAATCTTTCATGCAGAATTTTTACTGAATTAATTGCAAGAATATTGTTACGGATTTCCTATCCTCCGGGTTCGCTTCTGCGTGTATAGTGTGTGTGTTGGGGGGTGAGACATTATTTGTGAAGAAATGCAAAATTACAGGTTCGTAGTAATATATATGTGGCAAGCTTTTTTTTGAGATATTCATACAAAAAATTGGAGGCAAAACTACTTTTATAATAATAATGAAGACAGATCGGGAGGGCTGGACTTCACAACCCTCCGGCATTTCCATATACATAAAATTTCGTTGGAAGAAGGTGGATCTCAGAAATCAGGACTTAAGATCAATACCGAAGGATCAAAATCCTGAGCAGGAGTGGGAGATGTATTTTGTGTCATGCAGGATGCAGTCACTATACACCAGTGGTCAACCAACCTATTGAAAGAAAATAGGGTCTACCAAGCTGAGCTAATAGCCCTCAACAGAGCAGTCAGACAAGCAACCTCTTTCCCTTCGTCAGATCCAATCATTATTTATGTTGACAATAGAGCAAGTATGTGAGCTTTAATTCTCCAATACCTAATAGCCAATTAGCACGAGATACATTCTCTTTTTTTCTTGTCAACCCTCACATTAAAATTTTATGGATCAAGGCACATGAAGCAGAGAATAATCAAGCCAAAATAACTAATCAAATGCTAAGCAATCAATAGTGCTAACCAAGATCAGAAGGAAATGAAGTTTCCAAGATGTCATCTAAAGAACATCCTTCAAATAGAAATGATGACGAGATGGGAAAAGAAATGGAAAGAAGGAGATTATACGCTATAGCTGTGGGGAGATAAGATCACCAATTCACTATGCCACCGAATGCTTACTGACTCTCTCATGACCAATGTGAAATTCTAAAACAGGTCTCGAGGAAGAATGGCACAGGAAAGTTGCATTGAATACACTTTCAGGCTACAAGTTCCACTCCATAGTTAATCATATTCATAAATGCAAGACTTCTTCAATACTACACAATAACTGAGATCAAAATTCCCCTTGATAAAATAAATTAAATTATTCATTTAAAAGTTCTCAAAAGTACAGTTCTCATAAAAGAAATCACAACTCAAGATCCATACGGACGCTACAGATTTCTGACTCTACAATGTTTGTTTATATGCTGATACATGCCTTACAGATGCTCTCAACGTAATTTATCATTTTTTTCCTTTTCATTTAGTAATCTTATTTCCATGTAAGTTCAATCCATAGTCACCATTAGTTTAAGCATTATCTCCCCTCCATTTAGTTCATACTTCACCAAAAATTGAATTTAGTCGTGTAGGATAAATTTGACGCCGATGGAATTCTTTCTGAAAATTCCTGGATAGTTTTCGTCTTTTTCTTTCTTTTGATATCTTTCCTTTTTTTTTTCTTCCTTCCATCTTGCGTTCATTCAACTGGTTAGATAACTTAGTGTTAAATCATCGGGGAAAAGGAAGCATGCATGCGAAAAAACAGGCAGACAATCAATGGTTTTACAAATATGACTCAAAATTTCAGAAGATTTTTCATTTTGGATGATAAATTTGTGCACAAAACTTTTATTTTAGTAGTTCTTGTCGTTTTGTAGTTCTCAAGTTTGTATGTACAACAAAACAGGCAGCTAGAGAGACTTCCTCTGATTGAATATGTCGTTCTGAATTTGTTAGAGATCTAGAAATTTAGTCGTAATTCCAAATACATCCAAACAACTCAAAACATTTTTGAATCTTTGTGGGCACAGACAGAAAGACAACACATAAATTCCCAAAATGTGTTTCTCGTATTCAGGGAAGGCTGGAATGTAAAAGTTTCTTGAAATTTCGAGTTCAAATTTTTTTTCAATTATAACACCTTATCCAGTACAGAAGAAAGTGAAAAAGGTCAAACTGTTCGATTTTTGCTAAATATTTTCAAAAATATTTCCATAAAACCTCTCTTATTTCCTCTTCATAAAACCTCTTTAATTTTTAGAAACCTGCATATTTATATTCCGATTTAAGAAACAATCTTTCAATTCTTGTCAGCTATCTGAAGGAGGAAAGTCCGGAAATATTCAAATCGCAGAATGAAGTAAACGTTTGCATCCTTTAGAATATTGAAAGTTGTAACCGTAACTGTTTTTCTCGGCCTTCTATCGGCCGTTGCCCTGAACAATCAGTCCATGTCTTGGAAGCGAGCGTAAAGCATGATGTAGTCCCCGAGTATTATTTTAATGCATATATGTTAAATGTTATTGTCCTAAATAGTTTTGTCCCCGTGTAAATCATGTCCTTTAATGTCATTAAATGTATTTTTAACTAAATTGGCATGATTTATTGATTTTAACTGTCTACCCTGACAGAATTAGAATTTTGGCACCCTTTGGGTCACAAAGCTTATATATTTATTTCAACTTACAAAAAAAATTATAACAAAGGGGCACTTTTGAATATTTCATCCAACTTTTAGCTGCATTTGTCTTAAATAAAGGAAAATAATATTTTTCCCCTTAAACGAATACTTTAAAAAATATTTTGAAAGCATTGTTAAAACATTTAATGTTTTTTATTTAGGAAGAGCGCAAAGCTTACTAAGAATCTTTCATTAGTGATTTACCATTTGAACCTTTTCAAAAATCAGCAACAATGTTTATTTATATTCTATTACCTCATAAACTGAAAAATAAATTCATTTCATGAGCTCAGTGTAATAAATTTAATAGATTTTTTCAATATTCAAATGAAATTGGCTTTTCCTCGCATCTGCTTTCACAATTTGTTACAAAAAGTATTAAAAAAACAATTTCCAATCCTTTTCTTAGCGTTCCTTAAGTTCTTGTATAATCCAATTTTCTTCTCTGTATATTTATCACTCGTGACTTTTCTTAGATATTATGCATTTTAATATAAAGAGTATTGTTTGTGTCTAGAAAAAGTTCTTTTTTTTTCCAGAAAGTGCCAAAATTCTATTTTCACCAAAAAGAATATTTATTATTAAGTTTGTGTTCTACTTTGTTTTATTTTCCAAACATTATATGAACCTTAGATGGTTATTAATAAATTTATAATAATCGTGCAAATATGAAATTGATACTGTTTTATTATTTTCCGTTTCTCTTTTTTTATAATCATAAAATACTTTAAATTTGCATTTAATTTATTTCTATGCTGATTGTAAAAATGAAGGAATCTTATTTTACATCAATAATAAATGTTGGTAGTTTCTTTATATTGCTGTTTGATATCTAGCATTATAGAGCATTTAACTTTTATCTTTTCTACGTTATTAAATCTGCACCTTTTTTTTTTTAAAAAAAAAAAGAACTTTATTAAAAAATGCTTCATTTTTCCTCTTTGCTTATTCAATGTAGATGCGCGTGTTTTCTTTAGTTTGTAAATGAATATAAAAACTAATTTTGGATTAAAATTCTAGAAAATAATCTGCATTTTGTTTACATGCCCGATTAAATCAATTCCTTATGTTATATGTGGCATGAATGTGGACGCTACGTTCGGAGATATCCGATATGCCTAAAAATTATTTGAAAGTATTAATTGAAAATTGGAATATTTAATTTCAAATATCTGATGCAAAAGAGCATCTGATATTTCTGTTTTTATCATATGTAGTTAGGAGGTTTTGAATAATTGAAGGTAGCACAAATTCGAAGCCCGAAATCGTGTAAGCAATAATAAACGTAAAATGCAATTTTTATCAAGATCTGAAGCTGAAAAATTTTGAATTTGTTTTTCTTTCTAATCTTTTGAGTTCTTATTCATATAATGCTAAAAAATATTCCATAATTCTAATATGAAACTGAAATCTATAAAAGATTATCTTAATTTCAGAAATGTTTTTATTAGTTAAATTCATTAACATTATTCATTCATAAATTTTTAACCTCAATTATTGTATAATTTAAATTATTAATTATTTTAAAGTTTTCTTATTATATGATGAATTTAATAAAAAAAGTAATTAAATATTTCTCTTTTTAAAAAACTTTGAACACGTTGAATGCGAACTGAACAGCTTATTTTGCAATTTTTGCATAATCGTTGTGTTTGAAATATAGAGTATTTCATAGAAAATATGCAATATTTCTATTAATATTTACTTATTTATTGGAATAATTATTTAAAAAGTATAATATCATTTATATATTGAATATTATAATTATATTATTAGGATTATAATATTCATAACTATAAATTACGCATCGAATATTTAAAATTATACTAAAAATAATTCTTTAATGCTATTTTGTTTTTTAAATGGTTTTTTAACTTACTATACTTATTTTTAACCCATCCGTTTATTCGAATTTCTGTCATTATAATATCATCTGTTTCTAATTGCGTATATTCTAATATATAATTCAATAAATGTTTATATTCCATAATGAGGCTAAAAGGTATTTTTTTCTGTTTTTCACAAGGTTCTCCCACCATTTAACCTTCGCATAAAAGCAATTCTATCTTTGCAATATTCTCCGCATCTGCTGGATAGCTCTCGATATCTACTCCAGGATTGGTAATATCCCATTACAGAGCACCATAAACAGCTGCGATACGATTTCCTTCGCATTTCCAGCAGATAATGCTTTTTTTTCTATAGAAGACCAAAAGCGATACCGTGTAAGTATCATGGGAACCTTTTCGGAACACCACAGAGTTTAAGGAGGTGGCATATTCTTGGAGATTGCGACGAGAGAAAAAAGACTAAGAAATAGAAATGGGAACATCTACCACTTCAAGAATTTCTTTCCATTGGATTTTTTTTTATCAGTTGCAACTTCCTGTAAATTCTTTTAAGTATTTAATCTCTTAGCTCCTTTCTTTCACCTCTTAGGTAATATTTTTGTTCTTTAAATCTCATTTTATGCAAAAAATAAAATTTAGTTTCTAGGTTTTAGTTTTATCTTAAGTGCTTAAACTGAAAGCTTTATGCATGGTATCGCCCACAGTATAGTATCCAATAAGAAAAAATAGTTTTAAACTTAAAGTATCCGACTACGTTCGAATTTTTTTTTTTTTGAAAAACTGGATTTATTAGAAACCATTTAAAGTTTTTAGGTGTATTGTCAATTATAAACACTATAAATTCAAAAAAAATTATTTTAAAACATAATGTATTTTGAGAAATAGGAAAATGTGTAGTAAATTCTAACGAAATTTAACCAAAACGGTTTACATTCTACAAAACATTTTAATACAGCAGTCCTATTTTTCTTTCTAAGCAAGTTATAGAACACAATGATGGATGAAATGAACAGAAATCTAAGGAAAATGCTGAGATGCAAAGAAGTTATGTGTAAAAATATATGCATATATGCATTTTTATTATAAATTTGCGACTTAATTTTTCTAAAAACACCTATAATTGAAAAATTATTTCAACAACAATGAAACTTTTGGTTCATTTCATTGCCCATATTATTTAAAACTCGCGCTGAAATTCATATATAAATACCTCTATTAGTTTTGGGGATATAATGTTAGCGGTGGAGAATGTTTACAAAAATTAAAGTTTTGAGAAAACTGAAGTGAAAGACATATTTTAGCTAAAAATATGTGACCCTGAATGATACCCTTCTCTTTCCTAGAAAAGATGCCCCTCAGAGGCTCACCTACTATAGGTGAGTACGGTTGTCCCAATCCCGAGGTACCCAGGGATCTTTACTCCCTTTCAGTTTAATCTCCCTTCCACCTTCTGCTTTTGACTGTCGATTTTCTTTCCCTCGAGGGTAAGCGAGGGAGCTCTCCTTGAGAAGCTGTCGCCACTCTGCTTCTTGCTTCTCATGGACAGCAAATACCCCCACGTATTTGCCGTGCGTGGCAACCCATGAGACGGGTGGTACATTCTGGTCCCCGATGTATCAATCGGCTGGTGTCCCAGCCATTTGGCTGGTCTGCTCAAGGGGATTAAGCGAAGGGGTCACCTTCTGGGGCTCTGCGTTAAGGGTGGTAGACGTTCCTGGAAGTGGCCCTTAGCGTATAGGTTTTGATTAGCATCAAGGTAAGCGTCGAGGCTGGGAATTCCTAGAGCAGGTTGCTGCCTCCCCTTGTTGGACTCGGTGGGGGGGAGTGCCGTCGAAACCGGAATATTAATTGTACTTTGCACGGGTCTTTTCGAAACGTCTTTGTCCGGATTTTCGATTACAGAAAATACACGCTTTATCATCGTACACACTGACAAAACCTTCCATAAAGTCTCCCCTTTTCTGATTCAGAAACTCATTGCCTCAACTATTGGAGAAGTTAAAGATACAAAAAACTTAAATCTGGAGATTTATTGATTGAAGCAGCCACCAAATCACAAATATCTGTCCTTAAAAATTTACAACATTTAGGAGAATTTCCTGTGCAAACATATGCTCATAAATCTTTAAATTATTGCCGTGGTGTTATTTCTGAACTTGACCTCGAATCTGTTTCAGAGTCCGAACTTGTTAATGAACTAAAAAGCCAAAGAGTTTGTGAAGCCCGTCGAATTAAAACGAAACGTAACGTCAACTAATTCCAACGAAGCACATAATTTTAACTTTTTGTACTCCCCAGCTTCCAAAAACTATTCTTGCTGGTTATGCACGATATAAGGTTCGCCCATATATACCTACTCCGTTACAATGTTATAATTGTCAGAGGTTCGACCATTCAAAAAACGCTTGTCGAGGTAAACAGACTTGTTCCCGTTGTGCCACGATCGGACACTCGAGTACAGAATGCAGCTCAGATCCCAAATGTGTTAATTGCGATAAACTACACACCTCAGATTCCAAGGACTGCAGTAAGTGGAAAATGGAAAAGAAAATACAGGAATACAAAATAACTAAAAATTTATCATATTCGGAGGCAAGGAAACTTGTGTATCCTCAATAGTCTAATGCAACAGTTTCAATACCATACTCACAAATAGTCAAAAATACTGCTTCTGGTTTTACTCAAACAGATGAAAAATTAACTCGAGTTGTTTGTCCTCCACTTATAAATTTACAACCTTTAACAATTAATAAATTACAGTCTACCATTTTGCCTTCACCAACTCCTGTACCTTCTGTCTCTTCAACAGAAACAATTGCTTTACAATCAGGTGCTAATCCATGTACTCCCGTTCTTACAATTTCTCAAAACCTTCCTTCACGATTTCCAGAGACTCTTAAGAAAAAAAATCGAATCCACTATTATAATGTCACTGCCAGTAGCTATGTGAGTGATTGTAATATTGTTTCTCAATCAACTGGTCATGAAAGTGAAACATCTGATGTCCGATCACAGGACTTAGATAAATTCAAAACTGTTACATATAAGAAAAAATATAAGAAAGATCATAAACAAATTTCTGAAAATATATCGAATTCTAAATTTTGGAAAACTTTACCTCGACAAGTCTCCCACTCTACTTCAGTGTCTAATGTTAGCTCTTCACGGGCCCTTAATTCTAAAAAAGCTGATAAAATGGATGAAAGTGACTCTGAATTTGAAAAGATGATCACAAATAAGCCCAATCAAAATACTAAAAACGAAATAGAATCCGACAACACAATTGAATATAACCCCCATGAAACAATTGAAGAAACTCCACCTATTCCGAAGCCTTGTACCAATTCTTCCACAGTTGATAAATCTATTTCTAAGCAAAGTTGTCTAGTTCAATGGGTTGACCTTAAAAATTCTTACAGTGAGCCTTTAAGTGCCCCTGTGCATACTAAATACTTGAAAAAACATCGTATCAAAAGATTACAATGATTTTTCAAATTTCACTTGGTTTTGTAATTGGCACCTGTTTTTGTGTTTTAAGATTTGCATTTTCACCTTTTAGATATCATGGATATTTTAATCTTTTATCATTTTTGTAAAAATTTCATTTCTGGGATGTGATTTGCATCTTTAAAAAAAACGCTGTTACTTTTCATACTTGGCTGTCTTTTATTTGATAACAAGAACGTATAATTTTAAATTGTATAACTGAATTGAAAATGGCAATTTGTAATACCATTTGTTTGGCGCAGTATAGCCATACCTGGCTCTTGCGCCATTAAACCCCAAACTACCTACCTACCTAGAAAAGATGAGCTGTTTTGAAAAGAGGAAGATGTGAACTACAAGAAATAACAATAAAAATAAAATTCACCAATGAGGCCTAAAACTAGTGTTTTTAATGTTGTTGGATACCTTAAGTCTTTTCTCTACTCGATACGACATGGGCATGTTACGCAACATCAAACAACATAAAATATATTTAGAAATTATCGAAAATAGCTACAAAACAATTTTTTATAGAATAAAGCCCTTTGACGTTAAACGTGTTCCGGCCAAGGTTGGATTTCCTTCTTTTGGGCATAACAAGATTTGAAACCTGATGTTTAAAATTAGATTTAAACAAAGAAATGTATCGCATATGAATACCACATCTGACTATTTGAGTCTGAGCAGAATAATTAAAATCACAATTATAAAACTTCGTTTTGTTATTTTATATAACTTTAATGCTCTAAAGTCTTTCCCATAAAGGTTCTACAAAATAATATAAATATGCCTAATATCCGTTAACTATTTCTCGAATTGTTGTGATTCAAATAAACAGATGCTTTCAGGAGATTGTATTTTATAGTATAAGTTTCTAAGAAGTACGGAATTTTCTACGTTTTGTTCAAGAATTTACACCACTTTTTTTCTAAAATATAAAATTGAATGTCCCTGTTCAATTGATTATAATATACATTGATTCCATCAACACTAGAACGTCTGTTGGTGTCTACTGGACACCAGAGTCTTTTTGATCTGCTCTCTTTTCCGCATTTTAGGAGGAATTTAAAAATTGATGAGTTTTGAAGGAATGAAGGAATTTCAAAGTGTGATTTTTAATCATTTTCCATGGTGATTACACAGAGAGCGTTTTGTGGCTCTAGGTTCATTGGGAGAGATTTTACAACTAAATAGAACGTCCGCTAGTGTCATTTCGACACGACGGCAATTTATTATTATAAAGAAATTTAAAAACGAAATCTACCATAACAGATTTTAAGTTATCATTTGAGAACATTATTTTTTAAAGTTATTATTTATCGTTATTGATTCAAGTCATTAAAAAGCTTCAACAGGTTTGAAATAATTACGAAGTTTCTCTAACAGTCTTTATATGCCCTCTCTCTCTCATATATAATATGCGATTTCCGAATGATAAACTGTTTACTAGTAAATTTTTAAACATATTTATGAAGAAATTTATTATGAGAAGGTTTAGATATATTTATTATTAGAAGATTTATTTATTGAAATTCATATAGATATTTATGGAAACAGTTAAACACAAAGAGCCATTTTCTAAATTCTGGGACCTTAAAACAGTTTTATAATGGATTAATCTTAAAACAGGAGTTAAATCTTTTAATGTTTCCCACTGAAAAATGAATGACGTGATATTTCTCTACTGGGAGTAAGAAAAAATACTGTTATCAAATTTGTTATTAAATGCGAATGAAGTATTATGGAACATATTATAAAAATTAAACTATTTAATTTCTTCCGAAAATAACAGCTGTAATATA
>JAPMOQ010016726.1:2174957-2245579 GCA_026543055.1 Argiope trifasciata
ATATATATATATATATATATATATATATACGTTTAACAATGTTGATAAATATTGTTTTTTATACTCTTTTCATTGCTTACACGATTTCTAGTTTCAATTATTTGGTACCTTCAATTACTCCATACCTCTTAAAGAAAATAGGACCAAGTTCTCACATGATTATAGCTGCCTTTCAACAAACGATAATTCTCTTAGTAAAACAAACTTTCCAAAGTACTATAGTAAGTTGCATCGTTATTGCCTTCACAGCGAAAATGAATCAATTATTCTGACTAAAATTGTTGTGCCTTAAGGGATTCGTTACACAGTTTATCTTAAAAAATTCATTCGATTTTCGAACCTTGTGCAGAACAGATCCTCTGAAACGATAGATCGTAGAAAAGGTCTAAGCCCTGGAGAATTTGTTAATTTGTTGCGAGAGCTTTCTAAGAATGAATCGGATGGTGGTGAGCTGTCTTGTTCGAATTTAGGTTCCAAAGATATAAGATTGAATGAAAATGTTAGCGAAAACTTTGAAGTAATTTGAAGTGCGGGATTGCTCACTTCCTCAAGGAAAGCGTTTCTGTCTATCAAGGACTTTTTCTATAAGTTCCCAAAGGTCTTCCTTAAAAAAAGAGATGGAAATCTCCGGTGGTATCTTGAATGAAGATTTCTAGAAGGAAAATCTATGGGCGAATGTTCCATTAGGATTATTTTAATTACAAGCTGATATTCCATCAAGTTGATAAGTCGAGGATCTCTTAAGCCTGTTTGGATATTTCCATTTGCTTTGAAATTCCTTGTGGAGATGCGATATTTGTTGTTACAAAGGAGCTTGTTAGTGAATTTGATAGGGGTGGGATTTTGCCTACACTTTAAAAGAGGAGGATTGCATTCTGTTTTTTCATTGTCGATTAACGAGGTTGTACCAGTTATAACGTTGTATGGCTCTATGGTGTCAGAATCCAGCTTCAGTTTTACAGTGGTAGAAGTCTGGTTTTCTAACAGAAGAGGTTTATCCAAGCGCTGGTCTAATCACAGTTCAGTATGGGATTTTAAGATTTTGAAATTTTGAACCCAATGCAATGCCACCGATTTCTAATTATATTGATAACTTACCAACTGAGTAACTTGATAATGAAAAATGATAAAATTATCTGTCATAATATTCATGATGATTTTCAATATTAACGGATCAAAATAGGTAAAAGCGCAGACGGGTGTATCCACTTTTTGTCTCAATAAATATAGAACTCTTATATTTACCTTCCTGTTTTCCGGCAGAATTATTCTAAGTAGCTGTCTATCGTTTAAGTATTAAAACTTGAACCCAATTATATCAGTAAAGCATGCATTTTGTATAAAAAACTGGATGATTATATCCTGATTTCAAAAGCGGCTGAAGCACATTCTTTCAATTACAATTAATTTTGTAATAAACTATTCTTAATGCCCTTACAGACTCAAAATCCAATGTAAAACACATATATCTATCCTTCTAAGGAAACAGGTTTTATTATATTACTCAGAAGAAAATATTTGATTTCTTTCAGGGGTTTCAAAGGGAAATTTGCTGGCGTCCTGGCATAGAGATGCACGTCTTCCCATGATCTAGGCGTCCCGGGTTCGAGTTCCAGTTCAGTTTGTTTTTCATCCATGTTCTATCTGTGAGACGTGTGAATACTACAAAAAGGGATTGTGGAAGCGAATGTGTGTGTTTTATCTCCATATGAGCAAGAAGATAGACTTCTGCCTTCTGGGTGTTCCGGGGTCTTTACCGTCAGAAGCTACTGCACCCTCCTTTTACGGACACGAACACGATTGAAACAGTGACTCGAACACGATTGAAACACGGACACATCATCATCAAAGGGAAATTTGGAAGTCAAAATAGATTATATTATTGTGATTCCTGATTAAACTAAATACAGACTTTCCAAAATGGAATAGAATTTCTTATTTTGTTTTTTTATAAGATTCTCGGAATCGCAAGACAGTATATTTTTTTTAAAACACAGTTGTGTAAAAAAAATATTGATTTTCGCGATGAAAATATCTATTTTTTACGAGTTCAAACATTCCTCGAAATGTTTTTCTTATCTAAAATATCATTTCTAAAATTCAAAAGTAGACGCTCAAACAATTCATTCAAAGAAATAAGGAAACTATATCATGTACATCTGAGAAACAATTCCAATGTACAAAATTTCAAATTCTTTGACATATTTTATCGCATGACTTCTAAGAAATGGAGAATCGTAAAGAAAATAAAATTAAGAAAAAAAATGACAACTCTTCATAAGAATCTAGACATGCAACAATAAAAGCTTTTACGTGGTTTGTTTTGTTTATCTTCAGTATGGAATTTTACAATCGCTTTTTTAATTCACATCTAAATTTACAGAAAAATGAATTAATAATATTTATTTATGCGTTTATATAATTTAAAAAAATTAACATTGTTTCCGATTACCTTTTGGAGCAGTTTAAACTAGTTGCATCTTTAGAAGTTAAAATGGAATTTGGATAAGTCCGAAGATATGCAAAAGCTTGAGATGATATAAACTGAATATGAAAAACACAACTCCTTTCTACAGATGCAATAAACAAATTCACATTCATATTTTTTTTTTGTCTTTTTTAATTTAATTTTAGTAATATCTACAGGATAAATGAAATGAAATTTTTTCACTCTTTATTTCGTTTAAAGATTGATTATTTTCGATTATATTAGCCAAAAAGTGTTTAAAAAGTTTTTATGCATATGTGCTGTAATAGCAAAATAGTACAGACAAAAAAAATGGAGTAGATTCGGAAACTTATCAAAAATTGCTAGATATTGCGGTTTGTTTATTTCAAGAAATAATTTTGGGAAGAGTTATATACGAAAAGATAGTTAGTTGTAAAATTTTAATAATATTTTTTTGAAATGCTTTGTATATTTTTGAAAAGTTCATACAAACTTAATCCATATTGCAGTTGTATATTGCTTTTTCAAAACAAAATTGACGGTATTGCTTTTTCAAAGCAAAACTTGGATATCATTACCTATAAAACATATTAAATAAAAAAACATCGAATACTCATTGCCACTAATAGGTATACATTAATCCTCGTTCAGTTGAAAGTTATTTTGTGACCACATTAAAGAGATATATGTGCCTGTTGTTGTTTCTAATCTCCAAGGCCTGTCTTAATCAGACCAAATCCAAAAAGCTATTGACAAGAAGAAACTCAAAAACGAGAAAAGAAAAATACCCCTCTCCCTCCTCCAAGTCTTAAACAGGCCAAAATGTGTTCAGTAGAGGCCTGATGTTGACGGTATTTCGGGCAAACAGGGTGAGATGTTTCACCCTGAGAAAAAACAAGACATCTAAGGTGGTTATTGGCATAGCTTGACAGGCAGGTGTTGGTTATTCTATCACCAAGAAAAATTAAGGACTGCCCCGACTTATTGACCCTTTATCAATCATGAGCAGGAGGAACCCACCAATTTTTCTTATTTATGCATTTCACATGAGAGTAAGTTCTGAGTATGTGAGTGTAGCTGAGGATGAAGTCTCTTGGCTGGTACCGTTCTTTACAAGCCTGCCTACTACTTCATTTCCAAATAGATCCATAAGAGATAGTATCCATTAGAAATGAATATAATGTTGGAATGAAATTAGCTCCATCTTCTGAAGAATTGACAAACTTGCTTTATTTCCAACACAGATCCAATTGCTAAAGTGTTCCATTGAGCTGCGGCTATCAGTATGAATCCAAAAGCGCTTTTCGACTAGAAGAGTCTTAAGTCGCCCATCGATTGCTAGTAGTTCGCCTTCTAAAATGGATCAGAAGTCTGATTTTCGTTGGCAAAGAGAAAAACTAGTCTCAGGAGTTACAATATAGATGCCACTACCTGCAAAACTGATGATTTTTTTGCCATCAGTGTACAATTTAATGTAGCATTTTGGTATTTTATTAATGAATTCCAGGGCCAATTATCTAAGGCGCTCCAGCACAGTTTCCTTTTCATTAATAGCAACATGAAGATTGAAATGAAAATGAACCTTAGTAAATTCTTCAGCTGTTTTCTTGATATGTGTCTTTATGTACTTATCTTAAAAAGAAAAATCGTCTCCAAATTTAATCATATTCAACCATATTAAAAAATCAAAATACCTCCACTAAAACTATCAAAAATACTAGTAAAAGTATATTTAAAGAAGTTAATTCGTGTCAGAAGTCAGAGATATTTTAGTCAGACGTCAGAGATATATAGACGTCAGAGCTTTAGTATTATGATTTCCATCACTGCAACGCATCAGCTTTGCCAACCCATGTAGAAGTTTTATAATGTTAAAATTCACTTTTTTTACAATATTCATAATAAAATTTCATAAAAATATTAAATTTATTTCTTTCTATAGTATGTGGCTTCCACATAAATGAAAAAAAGGAAACTTTCCCTGTATAAATCATGGAGTAGAAGCATTTTTTAGGAATATTCTAATCCATAATGCTCGAGGCTGCAAACCAATGTTTCACAGCTATTATTTGAGAATGGAGTAGAATCATTTCTATTTTAGGAATATTCTTACTCATAATGCTCCAGGTGCAAAAGTAATTCTTCATAGCCATTACTCGAGGGAACTGGCCAGCTTTGAAGAAAGCGTTGATAAGAGAAATCTTCCCCCTAAATAAAGGTAAAAATTATATAACAAAGTTATCATTCAAGAAAGCTTTTAAGGGTGCCGCAGGATTAGACGAAGGGTGGCAAATCCTTGAGGAATCCTCCCTTTTTCTCTTATTTTCTCCTGCGAGAAAGAGGAAGAGTTCCAATACACTCGACCTAATAGGCACCTTTCAATTCTTTTTAGTGGAATTTTCATCGATTCCAACTTCCGATTAATTTTCTCTTCGACTGAATTGTTTCTCTCTCTATCACTCTCTCTTTTTTTCTTGGTTTAAGATCTATTTTTGCGAGCAGTTCACCTAAATTGTTTATTTCCGTTTCCGGCTAATTTTTTGATTCTTTTGGCTTATGAACATCTAATGTATAAGGATATTATTATTTTAGAGTTCGACCGAAGAATTATACTGCTCACGTACGCATTTTACCTGCAGAAGAAAATAAACCAATATATCTCTTTTTGAACGCGATCTTTTTTTCTGCTTTAAATGGATCTGTAATTAAATTCTTAGTATCACGATTTTTATGTTATGCAATTTTTATCCGTATACTCGCCATGGATTTGTTTTATTTTAAATCTAGGATGTTATACATTTTATTTAATTCGAAGAGCCTGATTATAAATATTGTTAAGAACCTGTAATTTAATCTCCCATCATGAATAATGCAATCATGAGAAAGACTGATTACAGTATTATATACTATCAGGTGATGTATTAGTGATCCCAGAGCTTGGCGACCCTTTAGTGATTTGGTGACATAATGATTAATACACAAAAAATCTAGAATTTTCACGATCCTTTCTTTAGGAACTGAGATAAGCCCTGATTGGCTCAGGAACTTCTAACCCTGCCTCCCGGGAACTATAAAAGGCTGTCAATCAAAATGGAGTGGTCTCGATTTGGTCATCAATCGAATCGTCCTGAATTGAGAAGTGAGGAATTGAACAGTGGTGAATAATGTCCAATTAGTTGGATAAAATAATAATCGGAGTCGCCGATAGAATAAAGAAGCAAAGGGCGTGTGCTGAATTGCTGTGTGTCGTATCCTGTCGTTGTTGTGTCCGATGTGTGGGTAGTCCTGGTCTCTGGAGTAATCACGAATTATAGTTGGGAGTCGACAGCTAAAGAGCAAGAAGAGACAAAGGAGTAATTCAGACGTCTGGAGAAACCATAGAGCAAAGCTCCGAGGATCCCCTCTCCTGCTGAATCCTGTCTGAGCGCTTTGTGAGCTGTGAACATTGTTACTACTGAATTTATACTTGTGAACTACTGTCTGCTGTAGTGTGCTACTGTGTGTTTTCCTGTGAGATCATCTTCACTGTACATATTTGTCGACAGTAAATATTTGTCATCTTTATGCTGCCCTGTCTCCGTGTAAATAAAAGTCGTAGTTGGTTTCTACGGAAGGGCTGTTCATTGTTTTTATCCCTCACCATACATCCACTCCTACAGAAACGAGCCCAATGGATTGCAAATCCGTAACAATATTCTTATAGCTCGTACTCTGTTTTTTCATGATTTTTCTTGCAATTTTCTACAAGATGGGTTGTTCCGCTCTGCCTTCTTTCTCCATTTAACTTCTATTTCAATGGATTTGGATTTTGTTCATCATTCGATTTATTTATTTTCATATTTATTATAAATTGGACGGCTTATTTTTGAATATTACGTATTTATGAAAATAGTGTTTGTCTATATGGCTGCCTCTATCTCTCTATCTGTCTCTGTCTATTCGTTCATGTGCCTTGCAATAGCTTTTCATTGCAATTTTTTCATTCTTTGTTGTTTCTTTTATGCATCTAATTTATTTATTATTAATTTATTCACTTCTTTATTACCCTTTGTTGTTTCTTATCTACGTTTAATTTATTTTTCTGCATATTAATTATATATTGATCGTCTTCTTTTTGAATATTATGTACTTATAAAAATAATGTTTGTCTATATGCCTGACCCCCCATCTTTCTACCTGTCTTTGTCTATTCGCTCATATGTCTTGCAATAACTTTTCATTACCATTCTTTCTTTATTTGTTGTTTATTTTCTACATTTACTTTATTTATTTATATATTAATTATAAATTGGTCGTCTTCTTTTTGAATATTATGTATTTAACCCTTAATTGGGAAGGGGAAATTTCAGTACTTAACTGGGGAGATGTGGTCTACGAGACCGTACTTCATTTACACTCAAATTTGATTTTCTAGTGAATGTACCGATATGAAAAACTGCCAATATATTTTACAAATATTTTCCTTGACATATAGACATTTTTTGAAATATATTATTGAAAAAAGTAAATGCGCTAGAACATTCAGTTGCTTCACAAATTACAAGTTACAATAAAAAATATTCTTGAAAAAACGTATTACTTTATGTTATTAAAATCATATTCAGTTATCCAGTATATAAAGGTATAGAGAAAGCCATATAATGTAAAATTGAACCATTATATAGAAAAAATTGACAATGGGTAAAATTGAATCTTTTTTTTCTCGGCTTATGTGATTTCATACCACGATTTTCTAGGGCATTTTAAACATACAGGTTAAGAATTAATTTAAAAATCAACCTATAAATTCTGTATATAATTCTATTAGTATATTGATATATTTTATAAATTTTTCAAAATACATTATCATCAGAAAAATTAATTATGTTTGAACATTTATAGCAGAATGAGTTGAATGCAAACTTTGCGAGAAAAACTGTACAATTTTCCTTATTACTAAAATCACTTTTTGCTTTATTTAAATGTGTCTGAAGCACTGCTTCATAATAGGATCAATAAATTAGGTGATATTACCTAAGGCCTAAGTTTTAGCGCTATTTCTTAAGCCTTGTTTATCACTGAAACACTAACAGGGAGGTGCAGTCTTAGAGACCGCTCTGAAATAAACGGCTGAATTATGTTTAAAGTATTTGTTGAATACATGGGAAAAAGTGCACTTGTATTGAAGGTCACAAAACAGGAAGCTTCGGGCTTAATCTATTCATCTGAGCTGGAAATGCATTAAGGGTGATCGAAAGTTCATCGCCAAATGTCTCATCTATCGCTCTATCCCAGTTAAGGGTTAATTTATTTATTTTGAATTTACCCACTTCTTTTGAAACTTTGTTTTTTGTTTCTTTTCTACTTTTATTTTATTTATCTTCATATTAATTATAAATTGGTCGTCTACTTTTTAAATATTATGAATTTAAAGAAAGGATGTTTACCTATATAGCTGCTTGTCTTGCCCTCTTTTTATTCCTCCATCTGTTTTATAATAAGTTTTGATTTCAATTGTTTCATTCTTTGTTGTTTCTTTTTAAGTCATGATTCTCATATCATGGCTTATGCAACAAATATCATGCCTAATATTATCAATGCACGCTAAAAATGCTAACTAAATTTTTGTAATTAAAATATCTTACTAACACGCTGTCAAGTTAAAAAAATAATCTGAAAAGTGAATTTATATTGGACACTTTAATTTTTAAAAAAGAGTTGTTCATAATTTTCATCTCCTTGCATAGTCTAATGCTTGACTATCACAAAATCTAACTCAAAGTTTCAGAAAATAGTTGCAGCTTCGTTTTTGTTATTTTTTTCTCGAAAATATGAGTTTTGAGATTATGAAATCTACTCCAAATGAAGCAGATGACATCAAAACAGAATTCTATTTTTTTGTAAATCAAACAATAAGTGAAAATTCTGACAAATTTTGTACACAACCAAAAAGAGCGAGAAATGAGTGAAAAGACTCCGAAGACAATTCTTCTTATATTAGATTAGCGAAAGATAAAAGAAAAATTCCAGATTGTTAAATTTAATTAATACATAAAAATGAAGGAATATTAATCAGGCTTTCATCTAAAACAAATGTAATTTACGCTTTGTATAGGAAAAAGAAATTAAGATTGATATTTCATTGCACGAAATTTTTTTAATATTCCATGGAAATGTTAATCATAGTTAAAAATCTTCTTTACACAGAATTGAATTTTCTATAATTCTTAATTAGAATAAAAGTCAAGTAAAAGATAAGGGAATTCCTTTCCCTTTTCTCCTTTCGCAAAGCATGTTGAAACTCTTCGTTAAATTGTGCTTTTCGTAGTTCTCATCATTTACAACAAATTTATTTCGCTGAGTTTTATATTTCAGAACACGAATTCAAAAGATATTTAAATTCAAATAACACGGTAAAAAAGAATTACTTTGTTATTTTCACATACTGCAAAAGTAATTGACTTTTCAGTTATTTTATTTTCAAAACTTTTTTTTAAATATCTAAAAATCATTCCAGTTCATTTTTCAAACCGCTCGTGATTTCTCCGTAATTCATTTTTCATCCTTGAGTATTCAACAGACGTGTTTTCTCTTGAAAAATTATTCCTTTCATCCAGTTGTTTTAAATTAGTGAGTTTTTCCACTTGAATAAGAATTGCTTCTTTCCGGAAATGCAAATCTGAATAAGAGGCAGTTCCTTTTTTCTTTCGTTAGTTGAATTCCACTTGGGAATTGAAATAATGTTTGATGCTGTAATATATATTTAAAAAATCAGTTTTCACGGTTTATTTAATTTTTTACATTAAAAAAAATTCCTGTACTATAAAATACTGTCCTTTTTTTCGAACATTTACTTCTTCTGCTTATTTGTGATATTATGAAGGTGATACTGCCCATTTTTTAATTTTCCACATAAATTTAATTTAAATTTTCCCCCATAAAATTTCTTTAAATAACGAAGTCAATAAATTTTAAATTCTGTTAAAAATATTTAATACAAAAATTATGATTTAAAAATCAAAGAAAGAGTAAGTCAAAGAAAGAATAATCAAAGAAAGAATGTTGCTAACAAAAGATTTGAATTTAAAAAAAAAGTTTTTTTATCCTTTCAAATTGTTATTTTTTGTTAAATCTCAAATTACACAGAGCAGAGTTATGTAACATATAGGGAATAACAAGTGTGCAAATGGCCTTCGGGGTTTTGCGGGCACTTATATACTTATTTGTCAAAATTATCCATGATCATTTAAATAAATGTGGTTCATGGAAAGAAATACAAATGTGCTAAATCCCACTATGTGTTAAATAACACTATGGTACTAATTCTCAAATTCTTGAAATTTGGGTCTCCAGATTTTCATTGTATTTGAAATATTCTTTCAACAATAAAGACACATTGTTCTATCATGCAATGATCCATTTTTACAATATCTAAACTATCAGAGATCAAGTAGATTTTAATAGGGTAGTCATCACTATTTATTGCCCAAATGATGTGAAATTTAATTTTTAATAAACTAATTTTAATTTATTTTAAATTTTTAAGTGAAAATTTAAATTAAATTCTAATTTTCAATTTTTATACATTTAATTTAATTTTTTAAAAAAAAATATCGTTAAGGTAATTCGTATAGTTGAGCACTGACGCAATTGTTCATTGTTCTGTATGAAGGAATGAAAACGTTCTATCTTAGCCTAACATGGATATTTGAAATCGGTGTTCGTAATCAAAACCTTCATATAATATTTTATACAGTCAAATGGGTCGTTTTTCAAACGAGTATTTGTGTTTTTATAGGCCAAGTTTACACTAATGTTGTACTTATAGAGTGTATACCTTTGAGAATATATGATATGATAGTAGGCATTAAGAGGATAACGAATCATACTACAATATGGAGTTCCAAACGACGTTTAGTAAGTAAAAATCTAAAAAATGTGTGGCACCGGAGAACTATTGAAAATTGTAAAAATTTTTTAAAAATTCCAAAGGCTTTTTCAACTAGGAATTTTTAAAAAAAGTTAAAGCGCATTCTTAAGTTGTTTTTTCTAATTTTGGTAATTTGCATGTTTGATGTAGGAGATTGTAAATTACTGACAACATAAAAAGTAGTTTAGAACCCATATTTACAAAAATATTAAAACTTGAAAATGTAAGAAATATTATGTTCTATAATTTTATATAAGTGTGTAATGTGAGCACCGGGGTGTTAAAGATATTCAAGAAAAAGTAAATGGGAACCTGAAAACATAGCTGCAACATCAGTATCGAAGTTCGTAGAAGGCGTTGCTAAATTCGAAAGTTGAACTCCGAGCAAGGAAAATAGGCACTAAATAGAGGAAAGTCAGAATCTTTAAGGTCACAGCTAACGATTTTCAATGAAAATCGCAAATTATCTGGAGTTCCCACACTGAATGCTTAATCCCCAGTTACTATTCTGTGAATATTTTTTAAATTCTATTTTCTTAGAAGATATTAAAATTAATGAAAATAATATAAATATTTTTAAAAAATTTTGTTTGAGTTTTCGTTATTTTGTATAAATAATACAGGGTGGCCCAGAAGTCACTTTACATTTTGAAAATTAAATAACTTTTTTCCTATTAATATATTTCTTTTTCTCTTTTCAGAATTAAAAAATATAATCCCTGGAAATTTTTGGCATGGATAAGTTTACAACAGAACAACGAGTGAAGATAATTGAATTTTACTTTGAAAATGGACGGTCAATTGTTGCAACGCAAAGATCGTATATGAGCCATTTTAATGTTCGACATCCCCCTAGTAGGCCTGCAATAATTAACTTAGTGACGCGTTTTCAACAGCATGGCTCTGTAAGTTTTGAAAATTTTGAAAATTAAATAACTTTTTCTTAAATGACTGTATTGACTCTGTTGCAACAATTGACCGTCCATTTTCAAAGTAAAATTCAATTATCTTCACTCGTTGTTCTGTTGTAAACTTATCCATGCCTAAAATTTCCAGGGATTATATTTTTTAATTCTGAAAAGAGAAAAAGAAATATATTAATAGAAAAATAGTTATTTAATTTTCAAAATGTAAAGTGACTTCTGGGCCACCCTGTATGTATATGTAATCCTTATTTTTTTATATGTAATTATTAATTTGATTTTGATGTTCCTTTCTTTTTTTGCTATTTTATATAAATTATATATTTTTCCTTGAAAAAATTCGAAAACCGGCTAAAAATGTTTTTTTTAAATAACTAAATTTGAAAACTGTCTTTTCAAAAAGGCAGTTTTTGTGTAAACCCTTCCTGTATTCATTTTACAAAAATATAAATTTTTTTTAATATATCCGATAAAGTTTCTAAATATATCTTTTACCAAGCATTGCTAAGCTATCTATTTCTACTTTCACTCATGAAACGACTTATTTCATATAGTAAAGAGAACTCTATAGTTTTATCTCTAATAATATCTTCTGAATTAAATGCTGTTAAATTTGCTTAGAGCTTAAAACTGGAGCTCATTATGTTTGGAGCTTCATAAAAGGTAAAATTTTTGAACATAAGACAGTATATAATTTTAATATCGTGATGCTATTTAAAATAATTATAAAACTTTACTTCATATTACGACACTCATACATGGGATAATGCAGGACAATAAATAAGAAATTTATTCAGTTGATTCGAAGAATAACCTTTCAATGAAAATTGAAAACATTTTTAACTTATTAAAAAGTGGACGCTATTATTTCAAGAAGAAAAACTATTTTTTCACATTTTTGGTTTAGATTTAAAAGGCACAATATACTTCTTTGTATCTTTAAAGAAAATTATTCTTTGTAAAAAATTCAAAGTTAATAAAGAAAATTTAGCGTTTATGAATCATGAAAAAAGAAAAAATAAATTAATAGGCATGCGTAGTAAACACTATACAAACTTGAATTAAGAGCACGATGCAGTTATAACAAGTTCTAATTTCAATGTAATCAAAATTTTCCACAAAACGTTCACAAAAAAAAATCCATTTTTTTTAATGCATGTATTTTGAGAAACATACAATATTATTACAAATTATTTTTATATGCAGATACGTATAACAAACGTATTGTAGGTTATTAGAAAAAAAACGTTAAATGTAATAATTGCTAACTACATTTCAACCAATGTATTTATCTATTTCTCTTTTAACACTTTATTAAACTATGTATTACATTATTAGAATGAATGCATTATTATTATGAGCTCGAGATGTTTTGAGAGAATTTCAAAAGAAAATGTGCATGTTCTTATATAATAAAATAAAACGAATTTCTGATATTTATATTAAAAGGAAAAAGGTTTTTCATGTTACTGTAAAAATAATTTGTTGCCGTTCAAACACTGTTGAAGGATTATTACAAGAGCCCTTAATCTTGTTACTGAAACATTGGCAATAAAATGCTTAGAATGCAACGTTGAAATTCCAGAAATGTTCCGCCCCAAACGTTAAAAGCTCTCTTCATTTTTCCAGAATAATCTTTTCCAAAGTGGAAACTTCTTCATTATCCAGAATGCTCGTAGCACAGCAGAACCTTTTCTTCAATAAAGATACAAAGTAAAATCTAAAAGCTTCTCTCGAGATTAATGTGGGTAATAGATGTCTCGGAATTAAACTAGAAGTAAAGAGAAGAAATCTTTTGCCTCAGTTAATTGGATCAAACCCTTCATTTTAATAGCCCTTTCTGTTGCGCGAGGAAAATGTTTGCTTAACACAATTTTTTTTTTCTATCTTTGCTGCTTCCTTTACCTGCGTGCAGTTTTAGATGAACTGACTTCGTCTATAAATATCTTCGTTTGGCGATGCGAATTAATTTCAGGAAATTCTATGGATTAGAATCCGGTGATTTCAGTTTCTAAAAACTTATATATTTGCACTGAAAATAAAGATTTCTATTCAACAGATAGTTGAAATTAGGAACATTTTACGTTCTCTCTAACTAAAAATTCTCTTTTTGACAGTTGCAGAATAGAAAGCGAAAGAAAAAAAAAACACGACATAATAATAATAAATAGTATCGTGCATCGTGCAAGTTTTTTTAATTATTGAAGATTGAAAAAATTATACCATTATTAATTTCAAATAAATAAAATTTTGAACTAAATATCTACAAATATTTAATGTAATATTTTCATATAATAAAAATATATCTATGAATATTTGTTTTTATTTATTGTATATGAAATATACAAAAATTAATTATTTTAACCCTTTAACTGGTACCAGACCTTTTTTTTTAAAAAAAATTACATTTTACATTAAAATTAGAAAAAAAAGGCCATTTATGAAGAAAAAAGTACTTTAAAACTTTTCTTGTTGTTTATAGTCGCCATAGTAACATATTTTCTCCATCCAATACAATGACATTTTATTGACTATTTCAATAGAAAAAATATGACATACAATTAATTTCACAAATATATATGCACTATTGTTAACCTATTTATTATTAGTTATTTCAAAATTTAAAATATATTAATTACAAATGAAATAAGTAGTAGAAAAGTCAAATAAAATGAGAATTAACAAATGCATTATTTTTAATTATTCTGTTTAAACAACATACAACTAGAAGCTCCACATTGGAACATTACATGCTGAGCATAACTATTTTGTCCTTTCTTAGTCAGTTTTGATACTTCAATTTTTGCAAGATATTTTACAGTGGTGTTAAGATATTAACCACTACCCTTAAAAAGGCTGTTATTGTTTCCGGAAAGGAATTGCTGTGGCTTCTGAGGGTAAAGACCCCTGAGCACCCGAAGGCTGACTGCTAGCACACACACATTCACTTGCACAGCCCCTTTTTACAGGGGGGCTCATTCAAGCATCTCACTGAAAGAGCACGAGGGAAGAATAACTATGCCCGAACCAGGGAGGCCCAGATCACGGGGGAGACGCCGTTTAAAATAAGGTTAATTATTAAAAATGTCAAAGTCGAGACTTTGGGGAATCTCAGTATTTTTTAGGATTCTTTGTTCAAGTAAATGAGAAATTATGTCTACCTGTCTGTCTGTATATGCTGCATGAACATTCAAAAAATGGATTTAGATAACTGCAATTTAGTGCATGGACTTAACGTCACATTTGTAGATCTTTCAAATTTTGAGAGAAATTTGTTATTGAAAAATCCTTCTTTCAATCCAAGGGAGCACAATAACAAGAAAATGCAATTAGAATGCAGTTTCATATAAAAATTTGAATTAAATCTATTAAAGAATTTCCAGCCTCTCTTCACCAAAAAATGAAAAACGAACTCAGTGTTCTAAAAATGAACCCAGCGTCACCAAAAATGACATTCAGTATGAAATTAGTATTCAGAAATTGAAGCCAAATATGTAATTATGCCGACTTACAATACGTCGATAAAGGTGCATCCAAGATTCACACTCTATTTTAATGATCATAGTCCGATGCACAAAACTCTAAATTTAAAAATACTTGTGAAGCTCACGGCCTTGTCTTTTTGAGTTGATTGGCCTGGTCCCATGGCACAAGAGCCAAATCTGGTCATACTGCGCCAATCAAATGGTAAACGGATAAAAAATATTTTTTTTAAAGTCACACTCAATTATGAAATCATAAACACAGAGGGGTTTGTCTTTTTTGGGAGGGGTGGGGAGGATGACATCTTTATCAAAAAATATACAAAAAAACATTTTTATCAAAAATTATACGAAAAATTCTCAATGAGACTATTTTCTCTTTTTCATTAATGCTTTTGCAAACTGTTCATTTGTTCGTTCATATAATGCAAAATTATAAAGCTTTATAAATATTTGGAGTTTTTCCCACCTGGTCGACAGTGAAATCAAACCTTGCAAATATAAAATTAACTTTCAACATTTTGAATGTTTGCTTACAGACAAAATTTTTATACATCAAATTATATATTTTGGACAATGTTTTGGTTTGTGGGAATTTATTAATCAACACATCCCATTTTATTAACATATAGTTTAACCAAAATCATTTAATTGCATTAGATTATTTATATGGTGCAATAAGTTAATTACGTCATTGAAAACGATTTGCATTAACTTTAAATTTTATTAATGTGAGTTATAAATAAAAAGAAATTAAAAGTGTATTAAGGGGACAATAGACTGTAGTAGACTCTGCATTTTGTTTTTTTAACTGTATTTTGGGAATTAATCAGTCATAGTCATGAAATTTTTTACGTTTGTGTATTAAAATATGAATGCATTAAATTAAAAAATATATGTATGTATTTTTTAGAAAAATTAAAAGATATATATTAGATTGGTGCATAATTATCAGGCGCTTCTTTAACTTGATATATTTTAGTAAAAATGTACAACATTTTATAAATTTATGAATGAAAATTTTCTTTTAGGTTATAAAATTGCGTATCGAATACCATACTCGTATTTGTCATATTATGATGTAAGGAGGATGGAAAGTCATTTTGAGATCACAGTGAGCTGAGTCAGCACAAGTCGATGCAGGGAATGGTTTGCCAGTTTCAAATCTGGCGATATTAGCCTGGAAGATAAGCCGTGAAGAGGTCAACCATCGGACATTTCGACAACCAGGCACTTTTGGCAACCGTGGAATGGGACAAAAGCTTGACATCTCGAATGCTGGCCGACAACTTCAACATCTACCATTCATCCATCGTTCGTAATTGAAGCAGTTATAGAAGTAGATGGTGACTACGATACGAATTAATCATATAAAAAATGTATTGTGAATTTTTAAGTTTCTTTTTTCATAGTAAATAGCTTTCAAAAACTCCTGATAATATCATTTAAATACACCTGATAATCATGTATCAAAAGAATAATTTTTTTTTAAATTTCGAAACATTCCATCATAATTTAAATTTTTTTTAAATTGTTTTTTATTACCTGATGTAAATTTTTTTGGAACAAAACTAGATATAGTTTTGTAATTGCAATTAATTGCTAATTTTAAAATGTATGCATTAACTGAATTTATATTAAAATTTACTGAAATATATTCAAATTCCCTTATTGAATTTTCATAGGAATTTTATGTTTTTCTCAGCTAAAATTGATTTTTGGAGAAGTTACGAAATCTGGAAACATAAAATGCACATCCTATTTTCGTTTAATATTTGAACAAAATCTTTATTATTAATTTCATTCAGTTTCTTCGAAAATTAACACAACTGGAACGTTTCAAAGATATTTAAATCTAATTAAAATATCTTTCGGTGAAGATTCATTAAGGCTTACTTTTTTTCCTCTTAATCCTTCAAATATTTATTTATTTGAACAATACATTTTATAACATTACTTTAGTTCAATATAAACATGTACTTTGATGATGAAATGATAAAAAGATAATTGCACGTTTTCTTCCATTTTTGCTTATTTCAAATTACACTTCCCCTTGAAATGCTCAGAAAATGCTCCCCCTCTTCAAATCGTTGATAGAAATAAAATCCAAACATCTTCCTCCCTATACAACTCCGAAAGCCTAAACTGCTTCCTTTTCAAAAAGAATACAGGCAATAAATGTTTCGAAGATTTTCTGAACTCCAATTAGAAAAGAGAAATTATTTTCTCTAATCAATAAAGAGGACTCTTTCACTTAAATGCTCGGTTCGTTCTCCTAGATAATATATGTTTTGTTCATTTATACTTTTCTGCAATATTCTTCTGCCTAGCTTCAAGAATTAGAAGAGTTGGATTGTTACCACTAGTGTCTGGATTTTTATTCATTTTTAGAGATCCAATAAGTAAGAATTTTAATTAGAGTCTAACAACTTATCTTATTCTTCAAAATGCATAGTCTCTTTTAAGTCATCCTATTGAATATTTTATGGAACTAGAGTAGTATTAGTGGAGGCAAAAACATTTTTAAATGTAGTAAACTTTTCATCGAAATGTAAACTCATTTTAAATTAGAATTTCAGCCCGTGCCTTTATTTAATACTAGCCTCCTTTGGCGACCAGCTGGTTCGCCATGAGTAATGGGTTCTAAAATTTTCAATTAAATCACATATTCATTAGCCTTGAAGTAACTCCGGGCATTGATTGGCCTGAAATTAATATTTTCTGAAAGATGATAGACTGAAAGTTCTAAAAGAACGCGTTTTCCTAGTAATATTTTTTTATTTTATAAATCAGTCAGTTTTAAAGATTGATTTAGAAGGCTGATTGATGTAGCAAATTTAATTATTAATCAAAATATTTTGTAAAATAGGGCTCACAGAGCAAAATATGAAGAAATCTAAAACTCATTATTCATAAATGCATTGTTTGACTCAAACTACATAAAATGTAATTATTTACTTCATTTAGATCAAATTAATAGTATTAAACAATACATATGCCTATTAATAATATTTTACAAATTGGCCATTGGAAAGGAATTTGAATGCATATCCTGTATAAATTTAATCCTGTATAAATTCAATCCTGTATAAATAAAGATAATTTAATGAATTAATGATTTAAATATTGCAAACGATCATAGAATCCTTTGCCTTGCATTTATTTTTTTAGAGAATATCACATTTTTATATTTCTTTTATTTTATCCAGTCACGTGCTAAAAGTGGCATTTCTTTAGATTTATTTAGCGATGATAGTTTTTTTTATTCGAACTTCCGGCATTCTTTTATTTTATGGTTAAAATATTTCTTTAAAAATTCGTTAAAAATAAAAGTTTACCTTATACATTAAAACACTGATATCGTTAGAAAGCTAATTTTTTTTATCTACAAATTGACATAAAAATCATGTTTGTGCAATAATATTTTCGGAAGTTATAGCGGAAAAACGTCGAAATTTCGCTTAAATTTTAATAAATTCAAATTCTAATTAAAAATTCGAAAAAAGGGCTCCGAGGTGCACATTCCTGACCTCCAAGGTATACATGTACCAAATTTGGTAGCTGTGGGTCCAACGGTCTGGCCTGTATAGCGCCAACACACACACACACATTGAGCTTTATTATAAGTATATATATAGATTATTGTTGTTTCTAATGACATTATCATTCATTGACAAGACTGTTGACAAAAGAGCCATTGAGATTTAATCAGATTTTTGTGTGTCTTTTGTTTTGTTAGTAGCGCCATGTACGGTCAAGTGTACGAGTTAAATACTCATGCGTCACAAATCTTTTTACAGTGCGCACTTCATTCATAAATTTCATTCACAGGTCTTAATTTAGACCTGGATTGGATAACGATCACCTCTGAACCAGTGGCCATAATGGTATTACTCTCGACATGGAGGACTTCGTAACCATGACAGATTTATGTGCTCCAGCCACCACCAAATACGAAGGCCTTCGGTCTGTGAGGTTCGAACTTGCTGCCCAAGAGATCAACCCTATCGACCAGGCTACCCAGGCCCTTATTTAATATTAGTGACTTTAAGCAACATTTTGTTTCGCTCGGATTAATGTTTGCTAACAATTATACTCAATTAATTTGTGTGTTTTGATCTTATTGATTTTCACAGAAATTTATTTTAAAATTTCAAATTTGATAGTGATACAACTAAGACTATTACAAAGCATTTGCATCATTCTATCCATTGTGATGATCTTTTTTTAAAAAAAATTTTTTTTTCAATTCATATCGTTATACATCCAAATACTCCCCGAGAGGCAGTTCGTAATGGAAGATGAGAAGGTTCCGGCTTGATGATTGGTTCTCGTCATACTGGTGGGTGCAGAAAAGAGTAGCGGTCTTGCTCCCGCCATCGATGACGGGACGTACTTCTTAAGGAAAGAGTTGTATCGTGGCCGGTTATGGTCCTTAGGATTCAACCTCTGTTCCCACTAGTGTTGCTAATGCGATGATCTGATCATTAAAATTGTAGACTTTTTTAAAAATTAATACAAATTTGGAAATGTTTTGCCTGGCAATCATTGGATAAACAACTTCTTAATTTTTAAGGGATATATGAGTAATTTTTTGCTCAAATTATTTAACTAAATTACTGAAGAAATTTACCAAATTAAAAAATTAATTATTTTACTTAAAAATGTGTTTAAAAATTCTTACCAAAACATCAGTACTTCAGTTGGTTCTTATGTAATTAAAATTATTAATAAAATTGCAAAAAAGTTTCTGCGTAGTTTTTATTATCACTATTTCAACCATTAAACTGGTCTAGAAAGAGCTATATATTCTATGTAATTGTAGATATGAGCAGACAAAAATCTACTTTATTTATTTATTTATTATTAGAGAAATATTGCACATTGATCAGTGATGTGTTTTGCCATTCGTACTAAAACATCGGTAAATCAGTTGTTTTTATGTAATTAATACTGTTAATAAAATTGCAAAAAATATGCTTCATATTTCTCATTTTTGCCTTCTCTAAATTTGGACTAGCTTGAACGGAATATTCTATGTAATCCTAGAAGTAATCAGACAAAAATCTGTTATATTTATTTATTTTATTGGAGAAATAGGATCTTCATATATATATGATTATTTAATAATACTTTTATAAGAAATAACTGCCATTCACATAAAACTAAAGATTGAATAATTCCAATCCTCTTCATATTTATTCCTTAATAATGCTTGGTCTCTCTTCGCCTGCAATTAATTGACTCATTAATTTATGCAATCTTCATTCAACCGAGAAGATTAAGTTCGGGGCTGAAAAGAAAAAAAAATATCGAATGATTAATTTTCGCACTTTCTCAAGCGATAGACAGATGAATTTTTTCTTCTTTCTGTCTTTTCCATTTTTTTGTTGTTATTCTCAATCGACTCATTCATAACCATATAAAGAGATTTCTAACCTCATTCAATTAATAAGTGCATATTAATTCACTGTAACAATGGTTTTATAAAGGAAAAAAATTGTTAAAAATTTTTGTGATTAATTATTTTGTATTCATTTCAGCATGAATTATTCAAATAGTTTTTTTACTAGGAGAAGTTAAGACCTTGGCGTAAGGGTAGAGTTTCTTTCTATGATCTGGACGTTCTGGGTCCAAGTTCCTGTTCGAGCCGGTTGCTTTCCCTCTGTTTTATCTGTGGGATGTGTGAACGGGCTTTCCTGTAAAAAGGGTTTGTGCAAGAGAATGAGTGATGTGTGAATGGAAAAGTCGTACTCTTGGCCGAAGTTGGTGCTACTAAAAATAAGAGACGCTCCCCATCGGCTTAAATTGCTATCTTTGCAACAGCAGGTTTGTCCATGGCAAGTGCCATAAGAAACAACAACAACTACTGGACCTCCAACATTTTTTCCACATATAAAACAAGGCTGCTTAAACTAAAAAAATAAATCACAATTCTAAAAATAGATAAACATAAATATTTATTAAATAACCTTGCAGCTACAGAATTGATTTCAATTCATTTGTAATGCAACTAAAAACAAATTCAATGTATGAATCTGTACTAAGTATTCGTAATTAATGAAGATGCATTAAACATCTTTCTCTTCAGACTTTAGATTTCAGAGACCGCTCCCGCTGGCTGAGAAGTTTCAAATCAGTATATCAATTTATCTAAAGTGTCAAATCCACACAAATGTAAAGTTTCCATTGAGATTGAAATCTTTGAATCAAATATAATTTATGTAATTGAAATGAGATTTGATTAAATTCTCGGTGGCACGAGCTCAATTAGGGTCATAACTTGCATTAGAATCAATGTCAGCTCATTTAACATACTTTAAAATGTGAGTTATTAAATTTTAGGTTCTGCTTTGTGCCTTATAGGGTAAAAGGACTGAGAATATAAGAAACCTATGGCATAGTGGTGGATTTAATTTAAAGATTTTGATAGTTCACTTAATGATACACAGTTCACATTATGATACCCTCTTTTAATAAAATTATCTGTTTAACTCAACTGCAGCTTACAAAGAATTAATTGTAATAATTTATTTAAAGTATTTTTTATTTTACTGACTTTGAAGAAATTTATTTGTTTATATGTGTTTATTATGACAAAACACAGATATTCACTTTTGTGTGCAATATGGTTGAAGAAATACGACAATAAAATGAAGGGAGTTTGTCCCACTATAAAATGAACTTGTCAAATTCATTCTATTTGTTAGTGCCAGGAAATAAGCATCCTAACGCCACCAAAATGATTTCAATCATGAATTCAAACTGCAGTTGTGTTGTTGTTTCCGATTTGTCATTGGACAAGCTCGGCGTAAAGAACACTGCGATTTAAGCCAATAAGGTGCGCCTCCTGTTTTATTAACTCCAGCTAAGGCCAAGAGTACGATTTTGCTACTCACTCTTCCCTCATTCGCTTGCACAAACCCTTTTCACAGGAGGGCACATTCACAAATCCCACAAATAGAACAGTGGAAGAACAACCATACCCGAACCAGGACTCTCATCCAGGTCCTCCAGATCACGTGGAAGACGTGGTACACTATGCCAGGATGTCGGCTCTGAACTGTGTTACTGTCAGTAGTAAAATTCTACAGACTAATATGAAAATGTTAGTATTCAGAAATATTTTTACAGAAACTTTAAAAAGCTGTTGTTTAGTATAGATGATAGATGGTTTCTCATAAAAGATGCTATTGATTTCAGTGTTACTTCATCTCATCTGTCTACACTAATATTTTGCCTCATCCAGAAATTTCCAACAACTATATTATACGTCAAAAACATTCGAACGTGGGATTTTTGTTGCAGTGTTGATAAAAGAAACAAAATTATTCTCAAATAAGCTCCTATATAATTCTACAATGTATAAATGTGTTTTCACTATGATAGAGCAAGACCCTGCAATAAGTTGAATTATGTGATTATCCCAAAGATTTTTTTAATTCTTTGAATGCATCTGGAATGCTATTTTTATACTCCAAATTTTTGTAATCTTAACACGATTCTCGGGAACTATAATTAATGCATATAACGCAACAGAATAAGATTTGGAACCATTATATATGATGTCAATATAATTTAAGCAACTGTCGATAGAGGTATGAGTAAAAAAAGAAGGCTTTTTCATTTCCCTCGTTTCTCTTATTTAATTTTGGAACATTTTTACTTTGCTGGCATCCATGTCTAGAGGTGACTCGTTTTTTTCCTGTGATCTTGGCGTCCCGCCTTCTAGTCCTGGTTCTGGCACGGTTGCTCTTTACCTTGTTTCCTGTGTGAAAGAGCCCCCTGTAAAAAGGAGTTGTGCAAGCGAGTGCACGCACAATTCCTATGCAACTTTATACGAACTAGAAGTCTGACTTCTGCCCTCCGGAGTTCAGGGACCTTTACCCTCTGAAGTTAATACACAAACTTGATTTAAAATAGCTGACAACGTCAGTGGACTTGTGTAAGTGCCATAAGTAACAACAGCAACAACTTTACTTTAATTCTCATTTGCTTTCAAAATACTGCTGTTTGTCAATGAATTATGAAAAAAAATTTTTTTAATCAACGTTATCACCTTAGATACTCAATTTTTGCCTAAAATCATTGTACATTTCATGATTTAAACTAAGAACTCCAAATAATCTTTACATATATAAGCTATTTTTACGACATCTGTATAATTAAATTATAGTCTTTTCACTATGTTTGGTATCAAATTAATTCCATTAATGGCTATATGAAAGCCGTACAATAATTATAATCAAATCAGTGACACTGAGAATCAAATACGAAGGGATAAAATCGTAGGCGACTTTTTCTTAATCATCGTCTCTTTCTGAAAGGTATTCAAATACATCATTTCACTGCATGTATTGTTTGCCAATGGTTCTAAAACCTTCCGCTCTTTTGCACGTGCGTCAGGATGTGTTTAATCCATCAAAATAGGGGTGAGAGGAAAGATGAAAGGAGTTAGTGTTTACATTTAACAAAAAATAAACTGGGATTATTCTCGTATTTATGAGGCATAAATGTTGAATATGATTCGAAATACTATCGAAAAAAGATATTAATTCCCCATAAAACATTTCAAATCTATTTTATTTCCCATAAGTTGTATAAATAATAAACTATGATGAATAAATGGAAGATTACATCATAAAATAAAATTAAAATTTGGTAATTTACTTTTTAAAAGATAATAAGGACTCTTTATGTTAAAATGCTCTATTTTGGAAATATTTAATTTTTTTTCAATATTTTGAGATAGTAGAGAGTCTGCTCAATCTGGTACAGTATTTTCTGTAAATATGGAAAACCTTAGAAACATTATAAATATTATCAATAATGTTTTTTCTTACTTAAGATTTTATTATTATTATAAATATATTACATGAAATAATCAGCAGAGTTTGAACCAACACTTAAATTAACCATATAAGCAATCAATACGCAATTTTGAATTAAAATAAAATGATACCGTCAGAAACGATACACACGTGGAAAAAAATTTGATCGAAAATGAAATTAATAGGGCAAAAATCAATGTCAAAGTATGACGAAGAAATTATGAAATATGTAGTGGCAGCTTTATAAGCCAGATAACATAGTCAAGACTGAGTGATCGCTTTTAGTCTTGTGGTCACATAGTCTGGTTACGAACCCGAAAATAGCGAGTTCGATCCTACCTATCGCCAGTAGCAACACTGCCACCATCCACTTCCTGGTCATAAAAGATTATCCACCCTTCATTTTTAATTGTCTTAACTGAATAATTATTACTAAATTCTTCAATCTGTGGTTTCCATATTTTTGCGATCTTCTGTGCTTAAAACAATTCAATTTCTTTCCCTCATCAAAAATTAAAATATTATTCCATAAATCTACATCGTTATTGAGGTAATTTTTGTCAAAATCTACCCTTTTCTGGTTCTATTTTGCGATGAATGGTTTCTTACGTGGAATTCTGTCATGTAACCCATATTGATGAAATGTCCTTCTTACAGTGACACTTATTGTCTTCGGTAATCTTTGCGAGATGCTTTGAGGTATTTTAACAAGATTTAGAACTGGATTCGCATTGATCTCTCTTATTAATACCCTCCTTTCAATATTAGTAAGGCATCTTGGTCTTCTTGTTCTCTAAGAATCTTTAGTCTGTATTTAAAATATTTGTTAAGAAATTTCTACACTATGCAGTGATTTCAATGAACAAATTTTTCTATTTCATGTAAGGATTTACCATTTTCCATCAAGTTTGTTATAATTTTATTCATTTCTAATGTTGTTTACTGATGCTGTTTTCGCAGATTATGTAAATTTCTGAAAACATCTCTAAGATTTTTCTAGAAATTTACATAAATTCAGGCAGAATATGAAATTTTAATTTATATTAAGATCTCCTAAGAAAAAACGTGGTGGTATCTATAAAATTAAAAAATTTAAAGTAGAAAGATTTATGGGTGTTTACTTTTTTGATGCATAAAATTGGAAGATCTTAAGTTATTATTTCTTTTTGTAATTAATTTCAACTGAATATTTATAAGTTGTGCGATTCTGCTTAAATAAGTTAATAATTGCATATAACGACCTTATATTAGAAGTCAATAATATATTTGAATTAACACATTTTTAAAATTAATCATAGGGGTTTACTTTGTTTGACTCTCACTGTACGTCTTTAGTTCCGTGTGCACGATTCTGAAGTAAAATTGAAAACTAAACTGCAATCTCGTATTTTTAATACATTTTCAAAGCATTATTCATAAATTATGTTATTTTGGCTGTTTTGCATTTTTAATAAAATTTTGCGGTGCCAATTTCAGTTTTTTTTCCATTGCGCTTTGTAGATGAAACTAAAAGCCATCAATTTTCAAAAAGGTTTCATTTTGTTCTAAAAACATTTCCTATTAAATAAATTTTAGATTAGGAAGTGGAAAATAATTAGTGGAAGCAGTTTTTGCATTATACATATGCTAATAAAGATGGCCTTTAAAAATTATTTTAAAGAAATATGCTTACTTCATTATTTTTGTTACAATTTTTGAAATTTATTCTCTGCTATTATCGAGTGCCGTAAATCTTCAAAGATCGCTCATCTTCGGCAAAATTATTAATTTTCAACCCTATTCTGGTCGCAAACAACGATGATGATCATATCGCGTGACACTTTAGTTGCTTTACTGTGCCAATAATACTCGAGCCATTAGTCTTTAATGGTCATTACTCAATTAAGGCAGCAACAGTGAAGTAGAAATTGGGACCCACACAATAACTGACGGAGCATAAATGCTGACGTTAGCTTAATCGTCGTCAAGCAAGTAGAATTAAGAACCAGTGAACCACTTTGGAACAAATGCAAATCTTCTTTGGCAGGTGAATTTGTCAGTTTGCTTACGAAAGTGGAATTTGTTGATGGGAAATAATTCTAAATCAGAAACTTAGGGATAAGATGTTTCAACATTTAATTAAAACGGAAATTCATAAATGGCTCGAAAGCCGTCAAATTCCAAACTGAACGATATATTTTCTTGAAACTGTGTTCTTAAACATTATATTGAATGAAGAAGGTTTTCGGTAAAGACATTGCAATAATTTATTTCGTAATAAAACTTTCATTAATTATAAATCAAGTTCCAATGTGCAGATGTACTTGTGTCGCTATTCTTATTCAATGAAAATATTTTAGACATTTAAATGTGCATGTACGCACTTAAAACTTCGAAAATCGTTCAAAATGTCGAATATTTTTTATTGGTTCAAAATGTTCTCTCATGCTTTAGCTTTCAAACAATACTACGATGTTATCGATAGTTGCAATAAGTCGAGGTACTTTTACTAAAAACTCTAGTTTCGGTTCCTTTTTTAAAACTTATTTTATGAAGAAATTTTCTCACTATATTGCTTCATTCAAACAATTCGTATGTCAACAAAAAAGTAACCAAATACAATTATTTATATATCAAAATAATCTGTATGAAATAGTATATGTTTTATGACTCAATCAAAATTAGGTTTATATAAATAAATTTTTAATGGCTATTTAAAAGTTAAAATTATAGAAAAAAAGCTCACATTTTTTCTATTCATCATTGATGAAAAAATTGTTTTAAAAACTATGCATTTCTATAACTTGATTGAGGCAGACAACATGAAGTTTAATATTAGATATTATTTCTTAGTAGAATTGTGTATCTGTGCAAAATATCATGTTCCTAAAATATGCTAATTAACTTATTAAACATTAATTAATTAATTAAAAAATGTAATAAGTTTTTGTTCTCATTGAAATGAGTTTAAACAAATATTAAGGACTTATTGTAGAAAAACAAGATTTTTAAAGTCATCATTTAAGAAAAAAAATCTTAATAATAAAGTATATACTTTTTGAGAAATTATGGAAGCTTTATCATAAACAGAAAAGCTTTTCTTTTAAGAAAAGTGCATTATAAGTTTATTTTTAAAAAAGGGTACTGCACAAATTATTTTGCAAAATTCAATGGATAGCTAAGATTGTGGTGTTGCTTTGATGTGGAGTTTTAATTCAAGAATTTAGATTTAATTATTGAAAACAAGAATTTCAAAAGTGTTAGCATGAGTTTAACTCTACCACTTTTCCAAATTAGCTAAAATGCGCCAAAGATGAATAGAATGTGTTTTTCTGCACAGCGCGCGCACCAGAAAACATGACGCAAAACAGTTGTTGTCGATTTATAATAGGGCAGGGTTAAACCTTGGTCGTACCTTTCGTCCTCGTCATTTGACCGTGATTCAAAATGACGAGGTCCATCCCAAAATATCCCAAGTGTTGCTTTACAACGGGACGCTTATATAACTAAACTAAACTATGCATAAATAAAATACAGAAACGAACAAAGCCATCAGAACACAAATCTTGAGTAATTGAAGGGTTTTATACAAAAAGGAGATAGCTCCAACTATTGGTTTGCTGAAAACAGTAAAAAATGTCTGGAAATTCTAATTCACTATGTGACAGAAAGGTCCATCCCTTGAGTAACGCGAGAACTAAGATGGGAGCTACATCTTGTGATCACCAAATGAACAGGGATTCTTTTTACATGATAGTGCATGTAACTCTAAATTCTCCTAAATTAAAGCTACATCCTTTTTGTAGCAAACCCTTTAATTCTGCTAAATAACCTCAAGTAAAAAAATGCTCCTAACAGATGATTTCGAAACATACCTTTCTTTACCATTTCAGTTCCCTCAGTTTGGTGGATATATTCATCCGAAGGATTAAATCCCATTTGCTCGAAAATAGGAAAACATTCTTCACAAATAACACCCTCGAAGACAATTAAGCTATTATCAGTATTTTCACTTTCTTGGAGAACACATTAAACACCATTATTCGCTCGCTTTCTCCCTCAAGAAAATTAGATAATTTGAAAACTTTTAAACTCTGATCTAAATTTTTTGCTAAAAAAGATTAATAGTTTAGCATGAATGTTGTACATCACCTTTAACTGTAGGTAAAACACTCAAATTAGATTTGAAAATGTTTAAATTACTGGAAAAATCTGAGCGTTTTATGGCAACATTACAGCTGTATCTTTTGAAAAAATAATTTGAATACATGAAAATCCAGGAAAGCATTATTTAAAGAGACAAAGACTATATTTTTTGAAAAACAAAATTTTTCACTTATTTTAAAGTTTTAGGTTTCAGATATTTTTAATAAACATTTTTAGAAACACAGAAACAATAAAAAAATGAAATAACCGAAATGGAAAAAATATTCTTTATCTTTCATTTAAACTGAATAAGCTTGAAAGTAGGGAAAGCTAAACTTTTCTTTAAAGAGCAATCAAAAGGATTCGAAAAAAAATATGTATCCATATAAAATGAATCAAGCAAGTATTGTAATAAAATGAGGATGTAGAATTTATATATTTATGTTTGAGAAAACAATAAAATTTTTCAGCCAGAAATTAGGGTTGCGCACTGGAATGTGCATTTTTAAGTGGCAGATACATTCATTTATTCAATTTGAGTCATGTTTAATTGTTTTGTGTATTATAGGTCATTTTGAAAGTTAGATGTAATTTAGTGTACTTGCATAATTCCTCTTCAGTATCACCAGCTACAATTTCAAATACTTATTTTATACAACATAGCACATTATACGATAGTATACAATATTGCTTGATATTATTCAATATTAGATAGCATTGTACAGCACTGTTAGATTTTACACAAAATTATGTATTACTATATTTGTAATACTTTTCAAAGTTATTTAGTATTATCAGAAATCGTCATTATAAAATATAATAATACATAATATAAACATGCTACTGGTGATTTTAGCCACACATATCGTAATGAATTTTGTCATTTTCCATCACATTTACTGAATTTTCGTTACGCTCAGTAATCAAAGTAAATTGCATATGCTCCTGTTTTAAAAATAAATGCAGAAAGAAATAAAATGGATGAAGAATGTAAAAACTAACATTCATCTAAATTCTTTGAGAAATGTAAGAAATAATAAAAATAATTCAAATAAAACTCGTCGTCGTAAAACTAAATAAAATTATGAATGAACAATTTTGTTACTTGATTGCATTCGTGAGAGGTTAGATATTTAATAAAACTGGGAAAAAATTACACAACTAATTAAAATCATTTCTAATATATAGTCACATTTTTCATAAAAGTAATAAAAAATGCTAAAAATATTACAAACTTTTAAGCAATGAAATGTTTATCATTCAATCTAAATAAAAACAAATTTTCAAACGAGGCTTTTAATGAAACAGCCGAGTACAACATTTTGAGCCAATTAATTCTATTCATGTTAGTATTTAAATTATAAATCCCCAAATATTTTAGCATTTATCATTTGAAAGAAAAGAAATATGTGTTTCAAAACCCTTTTATAGAATGTAAAGCTTTTAAAATAAGATTCCTTTGAAATTAAAAAAATGAAGCTAAATTGCGATTAGGTACCATAGAATTTGGAAAAGGCAAAATGTTTTCAAATTATAACATCTCATAAAAGAACCTTTTTATAAAATTTGAAATTTATAAAGGCAATGAAAAATATTTTTTCCTTATAAAATACATTTTTAAAGGTTTCCGATAGTCCTATAAGACGAAATAATTCCATGAAAGGAAAATATGTTCTTAAGAAATGATATTAATAAAATTCAGCACTTGATTTAAGAAGATGTGACATTTTTGAAATTGACTCTAAACCAATTTCAGTGAACTGATTCTATAACAATTTCAAAAATGTCACATCTTTTCAAATGGATAAATTGCAATTCATTTAAAGTTGGTTTTAACGACAAAAGTCAAATTACATTAAGGAATTTATTCTATTAGCCAATGCATATTTCTTTACAAGCTTAAATTGTGAAACATTTTTGTCATCAAGATGGGATAATTTTCCCATGCCGCATAAAATTGTGGATATTTTTAAGGCTATAAATGCCACATGAGAATTTCTTGCTGCTTTTATACAGAAAAGCGATATTTTAACATTAATTACATATTGTCGCATAAATGAAGCTAGGATAAATCTGTGATAAACAAAGGAAAAACAAACGTGCCCAAATCTCACCTCGAGACTTTATTCAATGAACTGAACCTTGCATCTGTTTTTATTCAAAAGACGAAATGTCCAAATATTCGAGATTTTTAAAGATAGAGAAAATGTAAGAACATTGTAGAATAAATGGTAAATAACAAAATGAATCAAACGCAAAACAATTTTTAGGTAACTTGCCTATAGACAGATACATATTTACGAATTGTCGTTTAATTTATGTAGAGATTATTAACCCTTACCATTCCACATTTAGTTTTTCTGTACAGTAATAGGTAGTACCATGGGTTCTACCAATCCAATGTCACATGACATCAAGTCTTAGGAAAAGCGAGCTGTAGGCATTCACTCAAGAAACAAGAAGAGAGAGAATCCTTCTTTTCTGTATCATGATATTTAATACGCTACGGGGGCACAAAGTTTTACCATGGGCAGACATTTAGTTAGGCTTTACCCTTGGGGCCATCTAAATTTTCTAACTCTAATGTAAATAAACTGTGCGATCTTAATTGTTAATGCCCTTTTAGTTTTGTTTACTGTATAAAAATGTCTTGCTTTTTTTATTTAAAAGTTTCAGAAAAATCATGGGAAACAGTGCCACTTTACAGTTTATGACAACTAAAATTTCGCATAAAACATGGGAAAAATTGCAATAGATCACAATCCATAGGTTTTAATTCATGCAAAAAACTAATTTTATATGAATAAAATTGAATTTTTCTTAAGCTTTCGTACTGTTGAAGCACTAACATCTATCTGTCCAGCAATTCCACGTGTGCAGTTATTACCAGCAGTGCTCATCACATTTTTTACAACAATTGCAGACGGAACATCTGAGATAGTATCCTCAGATACCGCTTTCCGTCCTCTACCAGCCAAGTTGCGAAAAAACCTTTTTTCCCCCTCCAATTTTTAAAAAATTACTTTCACTGCCCTAATTGATAGGGGTCCCTTTATGTAAACTGTTTCGACTTCTAAATTCCCAAAGAGTGGCCGCTGCATTGGATTGATTAAGATAAAAGAGCTTTACTAGTAATGCACCATTTGCTAAAGTGAGACGCGTTTGAAACGATTTTCAATGCCACACTAATTTTTTATAACTCAAAATACTGACTCTGGTGTCGTATTTTGCATTTTTTCCCCGTTTTATGCAAAATTTTAGCTGTCTTAAAGTCCACAACATCTTACCACACAGCACCACATTTTCTCCTATCGACAACTTTTGGGACTATTTTTGTGACTTCCTGTTTCCCATGTCATCAATACTCCCCGTACAAAATTTGGTGGTTTTGCAGCAGATTGTTGGAGCTACAGCGGTCTCTGAGTATAGTCAACAATAAAAATAATAATAAACCCTGTACTTCTTATATTAGGAACTAAAAATGAAATTTTCTGATTCAGTTTTGGAAATGCTGCTTGTTTAATAATTTATTTTATAAAATAATAAAAAATAACTATTTTTTATTATTATATAAAAATAATAACTAGTATAATAAATTTATACTAGTATAAATTTATTATGCTTGTATCGTTCGAGAAATTTATGCACTCTTGATGAAAATAATGCTATTGAATATTTCCATAACTTAATCAGTTGCGTAATTTTAATTTCAGGAGAGGAAGTGAATTTGGCAAAAAAAATCCCCAAAACGTTAAAAACATCCTAATGATTTAATGATTTCATAATGGTTTTAATGATCTTTTTCGAAAAATATCAAGACTTTTAAGAAATGAAATAATGAAATTAAGCTTTCAAATACGTTTTATTGTATGAAACTTCGAATCATTTTTTAAATAAAATTTTGAAAGTAAAAAATCAAAAAAAAAAAAAATTCAGACATAGAAAATTGTGTTTTAAGACAATTTTGCTATAAAACTTGTTTCAAGGGAAAGAGAATCCTTAATGAGTCATTAAAAATTGCATTTCATTACGGGTTTTTTTAAAAATTCATGTCTGCTAAAAATATTTTCATTGTTAATTTCATCTATTTGAAATCTTAATTTAAAGAATCTTTGATGACTCTAGATTATTTATTTAGAAGAATTCTACTCTTTCATAAATCAACACTAAAATTCTTTAACTTTTATTATTTTCATAAACTTTTAGAAATGAATAATAACGGATTCAAAAAGTAAAAGTATGCTTAGAATACATTTTTTTAATTCTAAAAGAATTTTTATTTCATTCTTTATGATTATTAATTTGAAATCATTGACTCAATTCATTTGAAGGCATTTAATTAGAGATTGAAATTAAAAAGTAAAAATACATTAAATGAAAAGAAATCAAATCTCAATCCAGTCAATTTAATTCATTATTCATATCTGAGAAAACAAAATTAGTTATTATTTTTTATTTCATTTATTTCTCATAAAGAAAGTTATATTAAAGAATTCGTTAATGCGTTTCGTGATTTTTAATATTTTCTAAAAATGTTTTCGCTAATAATTGTGTTGTATCTTGTATATAAACAAATTAGTAATACATTTCTTTTAAATTTCTCAGCAAATTTCATTGTTAGGGAGCACTCCTTTTATCAAGACATCGTTAATTTTTTAAAACATTATACAATTTTCATATAGTACATCGAATGTTGTTTATCATAATGCTACCATATAATATTGAAGAATATCAGGTTTATTTTTGTTCCATGGGTAAAACAAAAGGAAATACCAAATCCTTGTTATTAAAGTTTTTATTTCCAGCGCTAATAAAATATTATTTTTAAAAATGTTAGCTATTGTACAAATTTAACTTTCTATTCGTAAATGTGAGATTTCTTATAATGAATAATAAGCGAAAAATTTAAATGTAATAAGTAAAAAACGTTCAGCTCTATAAAAAAAATCCATAAAAGGCAGGGAAAAAGTTTAGAAAGGGAAAATAAAATGAAATTTTAGCAAATAGGTACACATAATTTTGAAAAATTATTTACAATTTCTTTTTTTAAAAAAACAAATTCATTTGATAGTTAAATTTTTTGTGTCTTCCATAACTATGAATGAATTTATATATTAGTTTATAGTGAAACAAAATAATAAAAGATCTTAAATATGTATTTTATACACTGGAAGCTCTATGTATGATTTTATTTTATAGATCTTCTAAATTCGATTTGATAGGCTGTTTTAATTTAACTCTATTTAAAATTCTCCATCCTATTCTTTCTACTCTATTTCTCTATTTAAAAACAATTATCTCGAAAGATGCAAAACGATCATGAAAAGTTCAGAATTTTCTAAACAGTCATCAAAATTTTAATACACCATCAGATTTTCTTTTCAAAGGATCGTATTTCTGTTTTAAAGAATGTAATATAAAATCTAAAATAAGCTGGAAAAAACTATCAACTTTCAAATATGTCAAAATGTCAAAACGGGTATCAAAATACCTGTCTACCAAGAAAACTAGATGAAATACATCTCCAAAGTATATTTCAACTATTTTCTGAAAATTCAATTGACATTTTAGTCTGAAAACGAATAACAACTGATGAATTTTGTAAAATTCTTAATTCTTTCCAAAAAAAATGTAATAAACTTTGAACAAATACGCTTCTTTTTTATATAATTTAATTCAGAAAATATCTGCACATCATAAATTTTCGTGAAGAATTACAAGCATTAGCCCAATTTTGATTTCATGATATTTTGATATTTTGCTATGTCCTCTTCCTAAAACGTGAGCCATTAGCTATTAACAAGCGTTTCTCATATATTACAAGGCTGGTGAGAGCGAAACGCTTTGAATGTAATTATTAATGTTAATTGCATAAATGTTGCGGACCGTGTTGCACGAAGCTAATGTTGCTGTTAAAAGCAACGGTACATTTATTTTGACTGAAAATCCGTCAGTCTGTGTCATGAATTTAGTTAAGAAAATATATGTAATAACTCTATCATAGAGAATAAAAATTAGCAAGTCTAAACTGATTAAATGATTTTGAAAATATTTCAATATTGTTTAGAATATGCAATTCTTCAAAATTGTAAAATTCATGATGAAATGGTTGTAAAATTCTGATGTGATTCTGAAAAAAAATCTTTACAAGTAAAATTTAATCTACGTATAAAAATGTAATATTTTCAAAAAAAATATTGAAAGATTTATTTATTAAAACTCTTTATTGAAAAGTTAAGCTAAAAGACAAGAGAAGACGTCTTAATTAAAAAATTAATTGTTCTAAAGATTTAAAGTAATACAAAATAAGTATAATGAAGTTAAAACTTCAACTTTATCGATAAGAGATCGCAGTTCAAATTGGTATGAAATTTCCCTCCGTAATTGCGAAGAAATTAAAAAGCATTTGTCTTTTTTTTTTTTAATAGATTCAGTCTTGCAGCAATAATTACCAATTTACAGTTATGATAATTATTGTTAAAATACCTATACGTCTGGATGATGAAGAAAAAAGTTCCTCCAACACAAAAATCAAAGAAAATAATTCTTTTAAATAACATATATATAATATAATATAACAATGTTTTTATTGAAAAAGAAATTTATTATATTTATCCTTTCAAGTCCAGTTGCTTTTAAAGGTAAGCACTTTCAAAAATTTTATAATAACTTTTATGTATTTTATAGTAGACTTGACTTCGGGTAACAAAAATGTTTGTTTCAAATAAATTTAAAAAATCCTAAAAGCCTCTTTTTTAACGGTTTGAAATATATTATGGGAAATAGAGCAGACGTTTACTTTCCTGAAATATTAAATTCCTAAAAGTTCTGAGTAGAACTTATTCCACAAAATTGTTTTCCCATCTTTAGTTTGTTTAGAAATAAAATTCAAAAAATAAATGGAACATACAAAACAAAACATTTCATTAAAAGCGGATGTGAAATCCTGAAATTCTCTCATTCTTTTGAACTAAAGAAGTGATATTTTTCTTGAAGATTTTAGCATTAAATAGTAAATATGACGTTCGTTTAAAAGGCATTTAGAGATAAGAACTATCTAATATTTGATACAACGGGGTGCCATTCAATTGACATTAATTAAAATTAAAGCGTAAGCCAATCAGATAAAAGTGTTTAAATTTATTCATATAATATCCATGATTTATTGAATACATTTTACTATTTTTACAGTTACCACTGAAAGTTTCGTAGCTCACTCTTGAAACGTAGCTCAATCTATGGTAGGAAACTTAATTTTTGCTCAAAAATTGGGTAGTGTGGTTTAAAAAGAACCACAATAGTTACTCTCTACAGACATCAGGAAAGCTCGATTTTCTAAAGATATGAATTCAGTATGTGAAAGAAAATAAAATGAAAAAAAAAATACAAAATAACTTTTGAAGAGGTCATTTCTTTTCAATGTTGTTTTTTCAGTATCGAATTTTTATAAAAAATTCGAAAGGAAAAACTCGCCAAAATGGTTTTTAAAAAGTAGGCTTGATTAAACATCATTAACGTTAGCTGATGTTAGAAATACAATAAATTTATTGGTTAAAAGGATTTGGCTGCATTGATTTAGATTAGAATGGTTACAATTAATGTGCAGCAAACGTGTCCACTGTCATTGTTTTTCGATGCTGTTCTTTCAATATTGATGTAATTTAATTTTTTTTATGTTAATATACAAGAGAAAACGCTAAAAGATAGCTTAAAGAAGTAGGTAGTTAAATGTTCTTAATATTTGCTGATATTGTTAGAAATATAATAAATTTCTTTATTTAAAGAATCTTTGATTTAGCTTAGAATGATTACAATAAATGTGCATCAAACGTGTCAACTGTCATTGCTTTTTAATGCTGTTTTCAATATTCTTGTAATTTAATTAACTTTTTTATTTTAAAATACAAAGGAAAACTCTAGAAGATAGCTTAATAAAGAAGTAAATGGTTAAATATCATTAACATTTGCTGATATTGTTAGAAATACGATAAATTTCTTTGTTTAAAGGATGTGTTAATTTAATTGAGAATGACTGAAATTAGTGAGTAGGAAACATGTCTATCTGTAGCATAAGTAAGGAAACATAAAAGCGACAACTTTTGTTAAAACGGAGCACGTAGCAAGCCGTCAGAATCAAAGTTTTCTTAGGTTTCATGAATTTCCCGGGCGTTTCGCTGACCTCTTTGGTTTCATTGTTTAAACTGATGCGAAAAACGGCGCTACTCACAGCATCTCTGAGCTTGCTATTCACTGCATTCACTCGAGCTGCAACATAAATTATGGAAAAGAATGAAATACTGTGTAGAAGGTCATGACAAAGCGATGAATAATAAGATAAAACATTTATAAAAGGGAAATATTCTAGAAATTGCGAAAGTGTTATATAAAGAATTAAGAATTCGGCAATTATGAGCCAAAATATTTGGGTAGATAGCGTTGCTTCGTCAGAAATGTAAGTTTATGCAAAATAATATAGTGTAAAAGGAAATGCTGCACTTTTCGTTGTTTATTATTGGTATAAATAGAAAAATTCAAATTATCTGTTGCTTGATCGGTCAAATTGATCAAAACCAAACTCAGTTGGATGTAAAGTAATAATATAAACAAAAAACTGACTTCTTTATACAATTCTTTGATGAAGATGTAGGTTTAAAGGATTATTATTTTGACTGATAAATATGTATGTACTTCATACTGAAGTACTATTTCATTAAAGGTACTCTGAATTAATGCAATATTTGTGCACAAATTAATAATCATTACACTTGAAATTAAAGTGCATATAATTAACAATACTTTTATGATGGGGTTTTTACGATGTTTGCAGGGTATATATTTCACCATCTTCCTTCTCTCTTTCAATAAAAGAGCAGTTAGAATTCTTCTCGAATATGTAAAATACATTGTAGCAAACAGCGCTAGATATTGGAAAATATATTATAGTAGAGATTTTGAGCAACTATATTTTTAGCATTTTATAATCAAATAGTGCGTGTTCAAAATCAAAATATATGAATAAAAAAATACAAATAACAGTTACTAATATAATATGAAAACTTTTTCACTGTTTATGGCCTTTTAATCCTGATACTCCAAAAACATAGAGCACTTTGAAAATGACATATTTTCCCACCATTTTTTTTTCGAAAAATTTGTATCGTTTAATTCTGCTATTAAACTTAGTTCAATTTCTTTTTTTAGAGTTCTTACCTTGTAATCTTCTTGAATTTCGTAACATCATTTTTCTTTCTATTTTGTTTAGCCTAAAATTCAACAGAATTATGTAGAAGTAAAGACCTAGATTCGTATTTCTGGAAAATTTGATGCGTTAATTGTATTCAAGAGTATTTTGCAAATTCTTTTCTATGTCACTTGAATGTCAGCTGGAAAAGAGTAAAACATTCGACTGAAATTGAGATTAATTATTTATGCATGGAACTGATCTCCCGGTTAAAGTGACCGCAACCATCTGTTTCGAATGGGAAATTGATTTTCAATTCCTTCTAAGTCACATTTCTTCGAATTTATCAATAATAATAAGCAAGAGGGTGGAATTTGATGAGCAAACTGATATTAGTTTGAAAACATTTCATTGATTATTTCGCAGTTTTATTATTAAAATTGTAACATTTTATCATAAAAAAGAATTTCTAAAACAATTTTTAAATGGTATATTGAACTAATATTATAACCTTTGTTAAATCTATCCCTTTTATCGGTGTATGTTATTGAGCAAACGATGTATTGCACTTTAAATTGAGTTTCTAATAAAATGGTTTTCGTTTCCTTTTCGAATTTCAAGTTCTACAATTATTTTTAAAAAAATGTGTTAGATATGTTGGTGTATTTAATTATTTTAATATAATTCTATCTCAGTTAATAACTTCATATCTACTGTTTCTCATCAATAAATGTCAAGTCTGTCTATAGAAAAATGATGTATTGTAAAGCTTTTCTTATTCCAAGGTACATTACTTAAAATTTCTTCTAAGAATTTCTATCTTTTCTTGTTGTGAAAACTATTTTTTTAATTATTTGTGAATGTGAATTCGACAATGTAAAATCGAAAATATCTAGGCATACGAAATTTTTCATTTTATCTTTATATTCAAATTATAGTTGATTATTAAATTTTGAAGTGCATTTTCCGAAGGGAATTGCAGTGTAAGCTTTCTAAACCAGATAGCATCCTCAAATCAGAGTTATTCATTTTGTCTTGTGGTCATGTATTCGGGCTACGAACCCTGAGGTTGCTATCTCCAATCGTAACAGGTCGGGTACACTCTAGAAAATGTTGACTATGGCGAAAACCAAACACATTTTCAGGTTGATAAAAAATATTTATCTTTTACGGAAATAGATCGTCCGGAAAAAATATATCTCCTTATATGAATTTTTATCAAGAATATTAGTATAAGTGATTCATTAAACTTTATTTATTTGCACCAATTTCAAACCTCAGGATAATGTGGCAACTGAACACATTGGTCACTTAAGTAATAAAAATTGTCATGTAAAGCACTGATAAACATACACAAAATTGCCTGATAATAATTTATAAGAAAATATAAGATTTCATTTTATAAAAAAAAAAGAAGAAAAAGAAAAGTGGAATGATGAAGTTTTGTGGATGATGAGGCCCATTTTAACTTAACTGATATCAATAATATCTGATATACGGATCACATACTAATTAATTTAAGTAATATCCTGAATACTTAAATAATATCTATATTTTCAAGTAGATAGAACTCAAGAGTAACAGGATGTTGAGTTAAACCAATTTATTAACTCAACTTTGAGCTAAGAGCACTATGACTGGAAGATCTTTGACTTTTATATCAGCAGAGAAAATTCCAGCATATTTTTCTGAAGACAATAAAAAAAGACCAGGGCACTTTTCTGATAAACTGAAGAAAGGTCCAGAATCATCTGGAACATGAAATAAAAAAGTATCAAACCAAGGAAAAATATGTGTTTCGATACTTTTTACGTGAAGGTGAAGAATACGAGTTCAATTATTTCGAAAATCAATACTTTGATACTTTAAAAAAAATTGATGATTATTTAATAAAAAGAAACTAGAATAAAAATTTTATTTGTTGATTTAAGTAAGAACTGACTTTAAAAAATTATATTACTTGTTTTATAAACTTATTTAAATTTTTCAGAGTGTTGCAAAGGAATATTTAAGAACTTGTTTTAGATTTTTAAAAACGTTTTTTTTAATTCAAAAAAGTAAACGGCAGAGACAAATCGATAGAATTTATATACCTTAACATTAAATTTCATTTCCTGCTCACTTAAAACTCAGACTGATAAAGTTAATTAAACGTACTCTGATCCTAAAAAACGCATTCGAGTATTAATAAATGATTCTAAAATGAATTTTTTCCTACATTAAAAACATTAATTTTGTACAAATGATAATCCTAAAAGTTCTTTTTAAAGAAAACTCATTTAATAAAGTAGTATTTTTTTAAAGTAACGTAAATTGAAATTAAATCACACCTGTTAATACATGTGATCGTTGAAATCTAGAAATCTTTTTTTTTTTTCATAATCTCACTTTGTTTTAAGTCTTGAGTATAGAAAAAAAATGAAATGAGAAGATTCTTCGATGTAACTTCATTAATTTGAAATGAATATTTTTGAAATAATAATTTTTTTCATAAACGATTCTTATATATTTAAATTATCAGAAGTGAAAATTATGATTGTATTTAATTTAGCCAATCTTTTAAATTCTGTCACATTTCTTCCGGGATCCTAATTTAAATATTGATCTTATTTAAAATGAATCAGTTTTATTTTCATTTATACCTTTATATATTATTTCATTTAATATATATTTTATTTCATTTGTGTGGAAAATTAAATTGATAATTTTTCATACGGTTGTTTCATTATTTCGAAGTTTAATAAAATGTCTCCTAAATGGCGACAAATTAACCCACTTGTCAAAATAATGGCCTGCCAATGTATAAGCAGTAAAAAATTCATATTGCTCAGGCATTCAAAGCTTGATTGAAGGATAGTTGTCACGATAAGAAGATGGAAAAAGTTTCTATCCTAAGGGCCATTTTCGCTTATATCCTTACACAGAACATATATCCCATCATCATAATGAGAGTAACGCAATCAAATACCATTGATTTCCCCTCAAAAAATGGAAGACCTCGTTACCCACACGGTGGTATATTAGCCGCTCACTTATTGTACCCATTCTGGAAAGGATCATCTTAATATAAATCCAATATTTAAGGTCGGAAACAAAAAATGTATGATTATTAAGTAGATGCGTGATTCTGTTTTGAATGAATTTTGGAGGAATAGTGTTTGGAGGAATAAAATAGTCAGACATGTGCTGTAAAAATGTAAAGATGAGAAGGAGGAGGAAAGAAAGGGTGAAGATAGCGATAATTCGCAGGCTAAGAAAATTAAGTAGTGTTGGACATGGATTGCAAAATGGCTTAACATTTCTTCGCCCTTTATTCATATTCGAGAAACATTTCAGAGTATAAATTAAGATCAATGTAATTAAACAATTGCTTATGTTAACCGGTAGATGTAGTAAGCCGAATAATCCCTTTTACTAGTTATTAATATAACATTTAACTGGTTATTAATCCGACCATTCTGACAATCTTGAAGGCACCTGGAAAAATCTAAATAACCGGAATGCTAGAACAGAAACACTGGCTGGAACTGGGGCTAAGAGCCATGACCAGTCACGGTACAACCCTCCCTTCAGGAAACACATCCTGTAATTGATGGGATGAGCCAGGCCCCAATGTTTTTATACTCATCAGGACAGCGAGAACCAACCATCATTCCGGAAGTTTTTCATCCTGCGTGTGTGTGTAGGTAGGTATGCAGGCAGGCAGGTAGGGCTCTTTGTCTCTTACCTGCAGCCTCCCAGGCAGACGTATTTACAGGTGAATCGCCATTATTAATGAACATACTTTCATGGGCCATTAGGAGCAATACCTGCCGGCAAGTAGGCTGACACTTTTAGGTTACTATTTAAAAAAATACATGCTTCATTAAATGAGATTTTTAAAAAATAACTTTGACATAGGATTATCATTTAAACATAATTTTAATGAATGAAAAAATGTGGCCAATCGCTTTTACTGGTTTTTAATATAATCTTTAACCTTTTTTAATAAACTAATAAAAGAACTTTTATCAAAATTTATTTTAAAATTTGAAAACTATAATTATCAAGAGAATATTTTTTCCTCTCATTTGAAAACTTACTATCGAGCAGTTTTTAAAAAAATAAAATAATACTTTCAAATTATTTAATAATCGTATGATTATTTATTACCATTGAAATCTTCTTGCATAAGTTTTCTAAGAAAAGAAATTTGGATGAAAACAAATATTTGCATACACACAATTTCACCTTCCTGAAAATGCTTAATGAATACAGTAAAAGCCTTTAGAATAATTATTATTTCAAAGAGGAAACTTTTTATTCTTGTTTGCAGAATTGAATTAAAAATGGAGAAAAACAATTAATTTTCAAAATATTTAAAACGCGACGAATATTGTCTTTTCATATCCCTTCTGAAAAAATCCTTAGAACAGATCCTTTATCTATTTTAGTTTACTTTCAAATTATTTCTGCAGACAAAAAAATGCAAAAATGCATATTGAAATGTTTGCAGCAATTAATGAAGCTACACGATATTTTCAACGAAGCATTTTTGAAAAACCTGAGTATGCTTTTTTCCTTTAAGAATTATATATTGCATTTATTTTCTTTTCACCATCGTTGAATTCAGAGAAGACTGAATTCACATTTCTTTGAGTACAATTATATAGTTATGCGATTTTTTCCTATTTCTAATCATAATTTTAAAATACATGGTGTTTTTTAACTGACAATATGAGGAGATCTCTGTTGCTCCTACAGTCGGCCGCAAAGCCACCAACTTTTGTACTGGGATTATCGATAACGTGGAAAAAGGAATCCTTAAAAAAAGAAGTTTCAAAATGCAAAATCCCGATTGCGTAATCTATACAGCACAAGTATTTTGAGTTATAAAAAAAAGAAGCGGGTCATTGAAAATCATTTCAAGACTCGTTTGATTTGTAGAATACGTCTCACTCTAGCACAGCGGGCATTACTTGTGATATTCCTTTATCTTAATCAATCCAATGCAGCTGAAGCCCTCCTCGAATTTAGAAGTCGAAGCAATTTACATAAATAACCACTATTAATCAAGGTAGGGAAAACAATAATTAAAAAATTTGAAGAAAAAAACAGGTTCTCTCATTACTCGGCCTGGTAGATGACGGAAACTAGTATCGGATGATACGATCGCGGATGTTTCGACTGCAATCGTTGAAAGAAATCAAACGAGCACTACTGGTATAGCTACACTAGTGGTTTCCTGACAACTGGATGTTAGTCTTCTACAGTAATACAGAGTTATATTATACAGACGAAATGCTTAATCCGAAAAAATGGAAATCATATTGAAAATAACCAATGTCTTTCCCGAGAAAGCGATTCTACTAAATAAAAATAAAAGGAAAAAGAAGTTGAATAGAACCTCCTTTCTTAAATTTGTACCCCTTAACCCATTTTAAATTTGTACCCATTTAAGTTTGTTTCCAATAAAGCACATTTGTAGAATAATTCATTCTTTGTCCTTCATTTATCTGCTTTTAAAATTTTATTCTGTGGTTAAACTTAAAATTTACATCAAAAGCGCCACATTTTCCCATATATGCAACTTTTGGAACTATTTTTTCTCGTCTTTACCTGTATTTTATTCATAGTTTTATTCACAAAGTATCTTATCTTTGGTATAATTTTTCAAAAACAATATTGTTGCAAGTACTTCATTCCCTTTAAATATTTCGTCAGTTTATAACTCAATATTTCAATTATTATATGTGACAATTTTCTTCCAAATACTCTTCAGAAGTATTTCTTGGCAAGATTTTATAAATGTAATCTTTTATTTATTTCGTTGATGTTGGAAACATTGCGATTTTATTTTACTTCTTTCTTTCCACTGAATATTCAATCTATCATTATCATTTGTGATGACGACGGGATATGATACGTCACTGCATTCTTTGACGTCAAGTTCATCCCATGATTCTATTGTCGTGAAGACCCATATTCAGATATTTATTTCACGTTATATTCAGATAATTACGTATATCGCATGTGTGTTATTATAAATGCCCGAGTCTGAGTTAAAAAGATAAACAGTGATTCCTTGAAACTGTTTCACATCTCCGTGTACTAATGAGTGTTAACTTCCCTTTCAGTTAGCCAAATCTATAGTGAATTTTACTATTACATAATTTTGCAGAAATCTACATTGTATATTGTTCAGTTAGTCAAATCTGTAGTGAATCAATCCAATCATGACCGAGTAACTGATTTAAAGATCGCTAACGATGGCTATAAACAAATTGAAAAAATACTTTAAATATAGTAAAAAATTGTATTTTTTTTATTGATTTTAAATATTTTTGGTACAGAAAATAATTAAATCCACTTTTTAAGCTGTCCTTTATTTGTCCTAAGGTCTGTTTTGTCCACACGAAAATGCGCTCTGTTGGTACTACAACTGGCAATAAGATACTTTTTCATTACTATTTTAGATTCTTCCAATGCCTTTTTTCGAGAAGGAGCAATCAATCTAAAGAGGGGACGGGGATTGTAGGATCTATTGGTAGCAGCCATTCATTGACTTAAAACTTAAATTAAAAACTTCATAACAAAAAATTGATTGTAGATATTGAAATTTTTTATTAAAAACGATGTGAAAATGATTTGTAACGTTATTATTTGAAAGATTTATAAAAATTCAAATTTCTCATGTTTTTGCAAAGCAGGTTTTGATTCAAATAATATAAAAACGAATTATTATACCGTTTAAAGGGAGGGAGTAAGGGGAAAGCATGTATGTACCATAAATAATTTAAAAATTAACTATTGAGTCATGATTGAGTATTCATATATTGGAATATTTATCTCTTCGTATCAATTTTGATCCCATTTCACTAAATCATCATCTTTTTAAAAATTATTCTTTAATTCAAATTTCCAAAATTTTACCCTCCCCCCTTGTTTACCAATTCACGTTCGATTTCTTTCTCGAAACTGTCCAGCAAAAGTATTCTATGAAGATACTCCTCAAAGTCAATCAATTTATGACACTGTACACGCGTTTCACTTCATTAGAGGCAAAGGCGATTTCTGGGAAAATCGAATTTTCGTCCATCTACTGAACCTCTCAGGGGAAACCAGATGGATTCAATATTCGTCTTTCTCCGTACATTACATTATTGAAGAAATCATGTACTCAACAATATCAGTACGAGCGTGCCAATATTTTTCGTGGACCGAGAAAGGCATAAGCTTCTAAATAATTTTATTCGAAGGCAAAGTGAATGGGGGAATTCGAATTAATTTTCACCTCTTTATCGAAACAAAGTTATTGACTTTGTTTCGATGTCATTTGAAAATTTGATTTCAATAACTCGATATTAGCTATGTTTCGAATTATTGAAATCAAATTTTCAAATGACATGTCTTCTTAACATGCAATTTGCGACTTTATTAAATGGATTGAGTTGAATAATCATATATATAATTTGGAATAACATTTCAAAGATTTTGAATTTGCCCGTTAAAGGGATGTTCTCTAAGGGCTATCTTTAGCCTTTTTTTTTACCAATGCTATTTATTTCAAGAATAAAGCAATAATAGTAGGTGTTTGAAATACGATTTTATGAAACTGACCAAAAATATAATATATTTTTCTTAAAAATATGAACATAACATAATAACGGAGTATTCTAGGATTTAACACTCTGTTACGAATGAATTTTCTTTGTTATGATATTATTTGTTATCAAATTTTTTAACGAGCTAATTTCGATGTCTTATATTTTAGTCAAAATAAGAAGTATTTTCCATTTTATGACCTGATATTTTAGTTTATCGAAAACCATCTACTTTAATGGCAAAGGTTAGTAAATAATGCCTAATTTTTAAATACATTTAAAAAGTAAATAGCTGTTCATAGCAGCTAATGGCATTTTATTTTAGTGCGAAATGATGCTTTCGCTCAAAATATGTAACAGAATGCGTCACTACATGAACTGGCACGAAATGACTTTCCCTTAAAATACACAATAGAATGCATCTTTACATGAATTGGAGATTTTCCCTTAAAAAATATACAACAGTATGCACTGCTATATAAATTGGCGTGACGAGAGGATTTTCCCTTAAGAATTACAACAAATACTCAACTAACGCATCTGTCGACAAACAAAAACACTAAAACTTCTAAATGGTTGTATAGAGTATGCTTCCCAACGAAATTACTGCAAATGCCCACTTTAGAGTGACATCCACCTTTCCCAGAAAATCGGGAATCCGCGCAGCGTTGATGCGGGCAGTTGGATTAGGTGGAAGCATGGCTGATAGCAGCCTAATGACACTACCAGCTGTGGTTCACTCCTTTCCAAAGAAGATACGTCTCGTCATCAGCAAAGGTAACTTAGCTGCATATAGTTTTTATACTCAGTAGGGACGCAAGAACTAATTGATCTAATGGATTTATCTAATTCCCATGCTTGAAATGTCCCCAACAGCGAATGTTCGTTGCACATCGGCAGCTATGCAAATGTAGATTGATTAAGCAACATCTTTGAACAGCCTATGTGCTTCCGTTTGCAACTCCGTTCATCAGGTGGTTATCAGGTTGTTTAGTCTGAATTCGGACCCCTGGGGCACCTCGTAATTGAAAATGAGTAAACCACCATGGCAACCATGGTGGTTGGCGTAATCCAACCACCATGCTTCCGGCATGGTGGTTGGATTTCGCCAACCCGGGGAATGTACTAAAGTTGAGGATCTTGCTCCTCCCTTCGATGAAAGGAGAGGCCTTCCTACGGGGAGGGTTGTACTGTGGCTGGTGATGGCCCTTAGGATTCAACTACAGTTCCAGCCAGTGTTGCTAAAGTGGCGGTCCGGTCGGTCAATCAGTATTTATTTCAAAGTGCCTTCAGGCGAGACGGAGAGTCGATAATGTGGCTAGCCTGAATTCGCGTATCAATCCAAACTGTTGCAGATTTCACAGTAAAATATGGCCTTCTATTACTGCACCATCGGTTCCTCTGAGCAATTTTCTCTCAATCGCCTAAACGGGCACTTCCAAACTTGGATTCTATGGGGGGGGGATTAATTTGGTCCCATATATTATCTAATACAATTTAGGCAGAATATTGTAAGAACATTTTATATTTTTAAACCGATTCTGTTTAATGAAACTAATCTAAAAACTACTTCTTCACAAATTCGTTAACATTATACATTAAGAAGAAAAATTGTATTAAAATTAATCTATTAATTAGTGACAGTATTTTGCAAACATTAAAATATTTCACTGCTTACGAGAACACGCAATTGTGCGAAACTTCATTATATTTGTAGAGCTTGAACAGCTTTCCATTTTCTACCAATTCATGTTTGGAATTTCTTACAAAGCTGTGGAATAAAGGTTTTCTAACTTAGGGAATGCAAATTATTGCTATGTACACATATTCCGAATTCTACACTAAGATCTTATTTATAATTCATTAGAAGCAAAGCCAACCTCTGAGGAAATCGAATATGGGCCTCATCTGGTTAACCTCTCTTGAGAAAACAAACGCCGCGGGTGGAACAATATCCCTCTTTCTCGAAGTAACCTTAAAGAAATAAAATGCTTATAATATTCATGGGAGCATGTCGATGATCATGATACCAGAAAGACACGTGCCTCCGCATAAAGATTTTATTCAATTTCCAGGGAATTAGGTGATTTTTCGGCCCCATGACAAAAGACAGGACTTCTGAAATGAAAACTGATAAACAGAATATTTCGAATTATTAAAATGAAATGCCAATGCAGCATAGCTTCACGAAATGTACTTCGAATCTTAATTGTGTGAATTAATTTAAATAACTAATTTTGGATTAGATTTCACAATACTGAATATGTCCGTTAAAAGGCAATAAATTGGAAGAATATTCTTTGAATCTCAAGAATAGAAAAATATTATGAAAGAGAAAAAGAACAATCAATGAAAAAAAACAATGAAAAGAATTTTAAAAGCGAGTCCATGAGAGAGTTTAGATATCTCATAAAGGAAAATCTGAAACTAAACTATATATATATATATTGAATTTAATGCTTAGTTTGAAATTATATTTAAATGACTTAAATGGACTTCACCATTAAGTAGTTATTAGCATATATATAGGAACATTTAATCTTATAATTTTTTTCAACTTTGAAGATAATTTAGTTTGGTTGAAATAAGGATTGCGTTATTCTAATCTACTGCGCAACATTTAATTAAATCTTTTAAACTTTGTAGATCACTTAGTTTGGTTAAAATAAGGATTACGTAAGGTGGGTATAGTGTTACGGAATTTCCCTCCTTTGAGTTCGTTCGTGTATGATGTGAGATAACACAATTACAAATCTTTTAGTAGAAAACAAACGACGGATTTTATGTGTACGAAGATAGAACTATATGTATAGTTGAGGCAAATATACAGGACAACACACAGCAGTCCACAAGTATTAGCAACTATCACAGCATTCAAAGCGACCAGAAAGGATTCAGCAGGAGAAGGGAACCTCGGAGCTTCGCTCTTCAGTCACTCCAGACGGCTGAAACACTTTCCATTGCCCCTCTCTTAGCTGTATAACTACCACCAGACTGGCTACAGAAATCGAACTTGCTTCCTCAATAGAGAACAAGGCACACAGCTTAGTTCAGCACTAGCTTGACTCCGCCGCTGCTTCGCTATTCTCAGGAAAGTTCGTTATTTATCGTCGATCCCGACTACAGTCTATCGTCCTTTTATAGTTGCCAGGAGGTAGAGCTAGAAACTTCTGGACCAATCAGGGGTATCTTGGCTCCTAATGGACGGATCCACAAAATTCTCGAAGTTTCAAGTATTATCCATTTTGTTGCCAAATTCTTTATAAAGTTTTGGGATCACTGGCTACAGAGTATTGTAAATACTTCTTTCCGGTGATTGAACCAACTATTCTAGGAAGCAGTATTACAGATTCGTAACAATGTGAAAACTTCCTGTTTAATGAAAAATAAATTTGCAATTCCAATAAATTAACTTCTGCTTTCTTATTTATACTTATAATGCGTGTGCGTGTTGGCGCTCTTCAGGTCTGATCGTTCCACCCATTAAATTTGGCAGGCATATACCTTGGACAACAGGAATGTGCCAAGGAGCAATTTTTTCGAATTTTTAATTAGAATTTAAATTAAAAATTAAGCGAAAATTTGGCCTTTTTCCGCTACAACTTCCGAAAACATTATCGCACTAACATAATTTTTTTTATCTTTAACTTTATGTAAAAATTGACTTTCTAATGGCATCAATATTTTAACATATAGCTTAAGCTTTTAATTTTAAACAATTTAAAAAATATATTTTAACCATATTTTTCAACAATATTTTTCAGTCAAGACAAATTAAATGTAATCTACACGAGCAAGACAAAGAGAAATATGAACGATTAATAGAAAAAGCTAGATTTTTTCTGAAATTTTAACATTTAAATTAATTATTAAAAATTTAGTTCTATAAATATAACATTTGATTGAAACACAAAACATCCACTTTTTCAAATAGATTATTTTGATATATAATTAACTGAATTTGTTTGATTTCTAGTTGAGTTATGATTGTTTCAATGAAACGTCATAGTGGAAAAATATCCTTCTTCATAAAAGGAGTTTTTTTTAAAAACTAATCTAGAGTTTTTAGTAAAGTACTTCAAGAAAAATATGTATGACTCGAGAAATATTCCGAATATTGACAACATCTTGATATTTTTTTTAAGCTATAGGATCAGAGAAAGTTTTGAAGCAATCAAAAAATATTCGATATTTTGAACGGTTTTCGAAGTTCCAAGTGTGTACATACACGTTAATAAAAAGATATTAAACTAAAATAAATTATCAACACATAAAAAATGTATCAAAGTGTAAAATTAAATATTGATCTCTTTATTAAAAGACAGATATTAAACAGCAAAAAGCTTCGAAATAGCGACTTGTTTATTATTATTATTACTAAGGATTTTGCTTTTCATTCCATTTACAGAACAGACACTCAGCACTTTTCTTAAACTCCAGAAGTCTATTAGTCATTCTAAGATACTGTGCGAATACCTTTTAATATCCATACAGAAAGGACTATCCAACGTCAATAACATGTTTTTTTTTTTTTTTTTTTTTTTTTGCGGACATGAAACTTTACTTTCTCAAGGAGACTGTACATACAAATCAATTCTTAAAACGATATTAAGAAAAATTTATTTACAATAATCACACAAGCCGATGGATTTTGCGATGCCAGAAAGACGTGTGCATCGGTATAATTGCATCATTCAAATGTGGTGATATGCGGAAGATATTATCTTCTCTCCTTAGGGTACGAAAGTGAATATTTAATTGAAAATCGATATACGGAAAATTCTGAATGATTGAAATTAAATAAAATCTGTTGTCCTCATGTAAGAAACTTTGAAGGATATGCTCAGAATTTTGATTAGCTAAATTTAAAGATAGGTTTGTGCCGAAGAATTGCTATGAGTTTAACTGATTTTTTTTTTCTTTTTACTTAAATTACTTGATGTATTTAACCTGATAGGTTAAGTGCCTCAATATTTTTTTATCAAACTACTCGAATTTAAATGGAATTTTTTTGTCTGAAACATTTTATTTACTTATGAATTTTTTGCATAAAATTGTGAATTAAAATATTGTTAATTTTTTAATTATTTTTAGTTATGTTTAATTATGAAGATACATGTTTCTCTTTACTAATATAAGCACATAACTCATTCACTAACAAGAAGTTTCCGGATGATATTTGATATAATTACAGTAAGTATAAATTTAGAATGTTCCTTAATTAAAATATTAAAATGAAATATGGAGCTTTGAAACTTTTGACATATTAGTTTCTTGTTTTCAGCAGCTGAACGACATAGTTTCCTAGGTAAACTCCTATCTAGAGGGAAGATAGAATTTGATCTTATCTTTTTAGTCATTTAATTTTTTTGAAATTATTCAAATTAAATTACATATTATCAGGTAAAAATGTACGCAACAATAAAATCATAAATGTTGCAATTTCCTTCCGTTACATACATCAGGAAATACTTTTTCCATTTACATAGTATAACAGAGCTGCAATCTTATCAATGATTTATGGTAAACTACAATAGAAACATTTTAAAATTAAATTTTTGTAAATTATTTTATGCGTAATTGTTTTCTCAATAAGGGATAAAATATTCTAAAATATGTTCTGTAGTTTTATTTTTCAACAATTCATGAAAAAATTTTGTTTCTTTATTAATAACTTCAAATATTTCATTTTTCAAACGAAAGTGCTGATTCCACTCCGCCCCAAACAATAGTTATCAATTAAAGAATTACTATAAGCACTACGATTTTGTCGACATACTTAATAACGTATATCCGTTATTTGTTGTCACTAATTAATTCTCTTGATTTTATTTCTGACGTTGGGGGAGTTTAGTAGTACAAATGTTTTATAAATTAATTTTCTTTTCACTGCTAATCTATTCATATAAAGAGGTTTTTGAAAACTAACTGTACTCAGAGACCTATGCATATCGAGTTTTCAGCCTCAAAGTCAAAGAATTTTGTATGGTGATTATTGACAACGAGGGAAAAAGGAAACCGGGGGGGAGGTTAGTTCGAAGAGTTGCCGATATGGGGAATGTGGCGTTTTAGGTCTAAATGCTAACTTCACATTAAAATTTTAAAACGCTACAGTAAACAGATAAATAAATGACAAAAAATTTATTTCAACATTAGTTAATTATTTATAGGTTTTAATTAATGCAAAAGGCTAATTTTGTTTGAATAAAATCGAAAAATTATCTGAAAACTTTCCATTCTGTTGAAGCACTAATATCCAGTTGTTGGGTAACTCCACGTGTGCTGTTATTGCTAGCAGCGCAATTTCTTTCAACGATTGCAGTCACAACATCTGTGTTCGTATCCTCTGATGCTGGTCTCCGTCCTCTACCAGGCCGAGTTGTGAGAGAATCTGTTTTTTCAAAGTTTTTAATCATTACTTTCACTGCATTCATTGATAGAGGTTCTTTACATAAATTGTTTCGACTTCTTAATTCGAGAGGAGTGACCGCTGCATTGGATTGATTAAAATAAAAGAGCTTCTCAAATGATGCACGCTGTGCTAGAGTAAGACTCATTTTATAAAGCAACTGATACTTGAAATGGTTTTTAATGACTCGCTTCTTTTTTTACAACTCAAAATACTGGCCCTGGTATCAAATGCGTAATAGGGATTTTGCTTTTTTTCCCCATGTTTTTTGAAAAAATTTTGCTGTCTTAAAGTAGGAAGAGCCTCATTTTCCTCTATAGACAACTTTTTGAACTAAATTATTTTTTCATGGATTCCTTCTTACATGTCATTAATAGTCCCTGTACAAAATGTGGTGTTTTTGCAGCCGATAGTTTGAGCTACAAAGGTCTCCGAGTACCATCAGTGAAGAAACACCCTGTATTGTTATATATCTGCAGTAAAATTCATGCACTCCTGCTCTAAACTATGTGGTTAACTAATTTATCTTTGGTATTATGCAGGCATTTTCCGATATTAGACTGAGACCTTCTTCGTAAGTCAGTTGAAGGAAAGCCATGTGTGAGGAAATCGAATTTTCACCCAATTATGTTAAACTCCATTTGGGAAACATCACAGACAGGTCGAATCTCTCATTTCCCAAATGACATTAGAACGAAATGAGTTTACATTATTCAGACCAACATGTCGATACTTTACTCGATGCCAGAAAAGCATGTGTCTAAAAGACATTTGATGATGATATCAATCAAATGCCAAGATGGTCTGTCTCCATGTTTCGAGTAGAAACGGATTATTAAATGAAAAATCAATATGCGGAATTCTCTGAATTATTGAAATCAAAATTATGTTAGAGTGCCCCTTGGAAATGAAATTCATTTCTTGGAGTTAAGTAAATATTGCGTTCCGCTAAATTTTGGAATGTTTAAGATAATGGATAAAATTTTAAATGAATATCGGTTCTCAATTTTAAGTAAGTTTCAATCGCTATGTGGGAAACAAATAATTAAATTTATTTAAATTAAGTAAATTTTTTTTGTTTAAATTTAAAACTTCAAAAATGTTTTTGTCACCTCATGTCCTTGCGGCACCTCAAGACCTACTCAAATATTTTTCATATTTATAATTTAGTCCATTGGAAATAAACAACAATAAATCTGTATAAATAATGTATCATGAATTATCTTGAGGAAACAATTTTTAAGTCTGATAAAAAAAAAAAACACCTGTATTTCATCCAAACAATCTGAAACTCAAATCATTTTTTTACAAATACTATAATTTGGAATTTTTAAAAAATTTTCACTTTCTAAACGATCCGAAGAACGTTTGATATCAATTATGTTTTGGAATAATTACTTAGTTTGATTTGAACAAAAGAAGAAACTACTGTAGCCCTTCTCTTTAATAACCATTTAAATCTTCATAGAATTTGTATTTATTTATTTGTTTATTTCTATAGATCCTTTTATTCTTTTCAAATCTTTACGATTCAAATATACAGCATTCTATTTGAATACATAAACTCATTTCCAATTATATTTCACCCAATTCTTTAGATATTTGTCACTCTTTTCCCTTGCAGAATGGATATTACAGAGCCATACTAGCGGCTCCTTTTAATTACCTTAAGACAATTGATCTACCTCTAACGGTGTATGTACTTTTCTCGATATCATCCTAATATCTTATTTATAATTCATTAGAAGCAAAGCCTGGCTCTGAGAAAATCGAATTTTCGATGCATCGGGTGAAATTCCCGTGGGAATATTCGCCGTCAGCAAACAACGTTGGAGGAAACTATGTTTACTGTATACAATCTCACCATTGCTTTCCATGGTACTTCCATGATTACCGGAAAGGCATGATTCTTGACATAAGGATATTTTTTCTAGAATAAAGGTGCTGAAGAGGAATCTCTCTAAGTTTTCAATGATGAGAGAATGAGTACACTTAATTTCATTTTCCGGTTTCTAATGTATTGCATTTAAATGCTCCTGCAACCTTTTTTTTATTTTGCAGATGATTTTCACCTGGATTTCAAATTTTATTTATTATAAAACTGAGTTAAATATTTAAAAATATAAAAATAAACAGCTGAGAGATATTAGTAAACGAATAATTAAAGATAGCTAAAAAATGAAATATCTCAGAGCTGTAATAGAATGACAGCACAAAATACTTTTTCTGCTAGAAATAGAAATATGAATTTTATTTTTATTTACATTATGAACTGAGAGTTTTTTTATAAGAATAATTGTGAATACGGCATATGTTTCGCTACGGGCGTTGGATTTTTTTTTCTTAAATGACAAAGTGATTTGAATTAACAAAAATCAAATTATAAAGAAGATACCTGAATAATTCGTTCTCTTTTGAAATTTCCATTTCCCTTTAATAGATGATGCCTTGCCTATAAGAAACATTACCTTATTTTTTATTCCAATAGACTAATATTCAGAAACTATATTAAGGTACAGATGCCATTTCATTGGATCACAAAACTGAAGTCTCATACATTGAAGTCAAGAGTTTTCTGCATGTTCATTAAAACAGAAGAATCATCATGTTAATAAGGAATTTCTCAAACGAGTTTCGAGACAATAAATTATAAGAAACTGATTATATGTTTAGAAATAGAAAACGTATTCTTTTTAGATAATATAATCAATGAACAGGAAGGATCTACATTATTATTTAAACAAGCCTTTCCTTGGAAATAAAGGACATTATTATCGCCATAAGAATATTTATGGGATATTTTCCCCACCTATGAAAAATTATTATTAAAGTATCTTTTTCGCTGTGATATTGCTGTGATAAATTGAAACTGAATTTTTGTACAGTGAAAAGTTTGACAGATTCAATAAGGGATGATGCCGCTTTATTCTATTCGATGACAGGAATTTACAATTGTAAAACTCAGTTGAAAAGTATGCAAAAGTCAAACTTGCGGAGTACAGCAGCATACAAGTAGAAAATGTTTAATAAGAGATCGAAGCAGTACTCGGAGGGGTTCAGCATTCCAAAGAAAGATTTCGCTTATTTTCTTGCTAGAAATTATTTCAAGCACTCCTACTGAATTCTGACTGACTCTAATCTTTGCCTCTTTTTTTTACCCGGTGAAAAGACATTGAATGTTCTAGAGCAAATGAAGAAATTCGATACCTAATAAACCGTTAAGTTATTCTCGAATATTCGCAATCCCTAAAATTGTTGCTAAAGTCGCCAAGTCACCATATGAAGAACCAGTGATTGTTGGATCGATATCCAATCGGCAGCAATTATTATATCTACAAAATTGGCATTCAAAACGATTCGTTATGTAGAAGATTTCAAATTTGTAACAATTTAAATAAATAGTAATTAATTCAAATGTTATATAAAATTAAGAACTATTATATAAATGTATCTTAATGAAGCTAAAAGCCCATTAATTTATCGTATATAGTAGAACCATATTTATTTTACCCCTTAAAACTAAAGAATATGAGTTTACTGCATGAAATAGGGACGCATGACAGAAATATACTAAATTAAAGAAATTCTATAGGAATCAATTTTAATCTTATGAAACATGAGGCATTTTTGAGGGAGATAGAACAGATGGATGTCTTCCCTTGTTGGGCCCTATGCTAAGAGGTGTCGTCAAACCTTAAGTTCTATTAGTGCCCTTCAGTGGGAAACAAAATATTCTGAATTTTCCCAACATGTATCCAATCTTTGTCATAGATAAGCGCATATTTCCGGACAAGAACCCTATTCACGGCATTTTACCATTTTGGTCGAAAAATATATTTCAAATAATACTGGAAAATAGATGTTGTTTCTTAGGGCACTTGCCATTTGACAAGCTCGCTGTTACGAAGACAGCAATTTAAGCAGATAGGGTGTGATTCTTGATTTTTTTAAAGTAGCGTCGTCTAGAGCAAGAACACGACTTTGCCACTCACGCATCACTGGCCTTTTAGAGAAGCGGACTTCATTCAGGCAATTTCATTCACAGATCGTAATTTAGACCTGAATCAGATAAAAACCACCTCTGAACCAGTACTCCTCAGTGGTATTATTCTCGACATGGAGGATTTGGGGACCGCGACAAATTTATACGTGCGTCAGTCACCAACACACACGGGGATTCTTCAGCTGGAGGGTTCGAACTCGCAACCCAACGGATACGAGTCCAACGTCCTATCAACCAAGCTACCCCGACAATATATGTTGTCGAAGTTAAAGCTATTAAAAAACTTCGATCAGGAGTATATTCGCCGAAGTCTCCACTTATAAATTATCCCAAAATATCAACAAGGTGAAATCAATGTCATCAATCCCAATAGTTGTTCTTCCTCACAAAACGTTGATTTCTTCCAGAGGTGTATGTCCTGTGGTAAACTGCTACATGTTCCTTTCGAAGAAATCGTGAAAACGCTGCAAAGTCAGGGACTAAGACACGTACGGCGAATAACAATTCGAAGGGATGATGTGCTCCTTAATCTTGTACTTATTTTGATTCCGTAAATTTGCTACTTCATTATGTTAAGTTAGGATATATACGTCTCTGTGCTTAGCCTTATATCGCTAAGCCATTGCAACTTTTCATACACCAAAGTTTGGCTAATTCTCAAACTTTCTGCCTTGTCTTTAATCGCACATATATACTTGAAACTTCGAAAATTATTCGACATTTCGAATATTCTTTAATATTGTTTCAAAAAGTTCTTTGGTCCTTTAGCTTTCAAACGATATCCCGATCTTGTCGATATTAGGAATATTACTCGAAGTACTTTCACTAAAAACTCTAGTTTTGGTTGCTGTTTTTTAACTCACTTTATGAAGAATAATATTTTTCCCACTATGTTCCTTCATTCAAACAATCATAACTCGACAAAAAATTAACCAAATACAACTCTTTATATATGAAAATAATGTGCGTGAAACTAGCGGATGTTTAGTGCCTCAGTCAAAATTACATTTATAAAAATTCCTTTTTAATGAATATTTAAATGTTAAAATTCCAGAAAAATCTCGCTTTTCTTATTCATCATTGATGAAAAATTGTTAATATTTATTTATTTATAGCTTGATTGAGTCAGGCAAAATAAAGACTAATACTAGGCCTAACTTCGAAGTAGTATTGTGTGTCTGTATTAATTAGAATTTAAGATATCACGTTCCAAAAAAAAATAGGCTAATTAGTTCAATATAAATTTTTCTCACATAAATGAGTTTAAACATACATTAATGACCTGTTGCGAAAAGGTTGGATTTTTAAAGTTAAAAGTTTTAAATTTTCTAGTGTGTACGTACACTTTAACATGCACATGCAGGGGCTGGCCATAAAACTGTTGCCTTTACCAATAAAGAGAATTGTGTTCAATCCAAGGGTGACCACACCCTTTTTTATAATTACCTCGCATGAAAAGCTTTAAAACACATTCAATAATTATTTTTTCAATGTGACTTGCATGAAAACTTAAAAATGAAGTAATAGCAAGAAATTTTAAAAACCAAATTCCCTATTCAGAAGCTCAAAAAGTAGTAACTTTCAAAACACCTATCCCAGAAACCAATTATTTCTCTATAATTCAAACCAAGATTAAACAAATTAAGCCTCCAGACATGGTCAAGTATGGTACTTATTTGGAAAAAAAACATTCATTACTCTTAAACAAATGCATTCTTCTACAAATCCGGCTGTCAGCAGCATCTCACCTCTTCTACAATTGAAATTGAAAATGAGAATCCGCCACAATCGGTATTGCAGAATCACAGTACTTACTGGTTTTAAGTCTGTCAGCAAGATGAAGAAGAAATAGAAAGAAACAATTTCGGCCTACAACTGAAGATAAAATTAACTCAATATCCGAAAACGGATCTAAATTTTGTACAACTTCACCTTTAACCCTTACCTGGGGGGAAAGGGTTGGATGCGGTCTACGAGACAGCATTTCATTTACACTCAAATTAAATTTTCCAATGAATGTATTTGTATGAAAAACTATTAATATATTTTGCAGATATTTTTCCTGATGTAAATATGTTTTAGAAATTTTTCAAAAGATATTATCCTTGAAAAAATAAATGAGTGAGAACATACGTTTTCTTCTCAAATTACATACAATAAATAATATTCTTGAAAAAATATATTACGTTATATTTTTAAAATCATATTTATTTTTACAGTATATAAAAGTGCATAGAAAACAACATAATATAAACTTCAACAATTTAATGAAATTTTTTTTAAATGATAATAGATACGATTGGCCCTTTTTGTATCGGATTGTGTGGCTTTCATATCATGACTTTAAAGGATATTTTAAACATACAATTTTAGAACCAGTATGAAAGTGCACCTATAAATTCTGTATATATTTCTCTTGATATATTAATATATTTTAAAATTTTTTCGAAATATATCCTCTCTAGAAAAATTATATTTTAACATACATATAAGAATCAACTGAATGCGAACTTATATCGAAAAACTCTTTTGTACAATTATCCTTATCACTAATATCACTTTCTTTATCATTTTAAAATGTTTTTGGCAAAATTTCGTAATAGGATCAGTAAATTGAATGATATTTCGAGGCCTAAGTTTTAGCGCCATTTGCTGTGCCTTGTTTATGGCTGGGCGCAAACAGGGTGATACAGTCTTAGATACCACTCTGAAAGAAAGAACTGAATCATTTTTAAAAGCATCCGTGGAAACCGGTTAAGAAAGTGCGTGGTTATTGAAGGTCGCAAAACAGGAAGCTACAGGGCCAATCCATTTAATTGAACTAAAAACAGAATACTGGTGCCCGAAAGTCCACTGCTAGCGGTCTCACAGACCCAGTTAAAGAATAATGCTTTCCGTCTTCTGCTGTTAAAAAATTAGACAATCCTCCATATTCTACGTCTGCAAGTGAATCTGGAGTTATTAACATAATCCATCACCCTATATTAACTCCAAAGCTGAAAACATGATAGTTGACATTATTTCTAATATCGACACTGAACTTGATGCAATGCACTATGACCCAATTTAATCAGTGTAAAATATTCTTCTAGTTGTTGACAGCTGCAAAAGCAACCACCACTTTCTATAAATATTACAACTTCTAATAAAACTTTGACTAGATCAGAATTGGAAAAAGGGTACTCTTAAATAGGTCGATTTATAACATTTTATCTATCCATTCTGTCTTTCATAGTAGACGTTTAAATAAAACGCCAAGTTAGAAGATATCAGTGATAATTTTTATTGACTTATTACTGTATGTATAAAATTCCGTTATTCTAATGCATTTAATGATAGTCTATTTGATCATTGAAAATGCATGTTTTATTGAGCAACATATTTGAAAAGTTTTTGACATTTTCTAATGATGATTTCTTCATTATAAATATTTTAACGACACTTTACTTTGTACCTGAAAATGTATCATATGTCTGGTACGTTGTAGCCATGTCTGGCTCTTGTGCCAGTAAACTTGAAAATCACCGATCCATCTATCAGAACCTGTATATTGCTACAATATGCAAAAAGCGTGAGATTTGTATTCATCTTTATTAGTATTAGGATTTCCTAGCATTCATCAATTCATACATATTCAATGAAAAGGAAACTTGTATTTGGACATAAACATAATATAATTAGCTCATTGAATAGTGTGGAGTTGCTTTACATTTTAGTACTCATAGCTATTAGATGCATCAAAACTAGGAAGGAACAAACTGCTAGATAATGTCTAACAAATGAACATTTCATCGCACCACAAATAACTCACCCCTCCCCTACTTCTTCACGTCAATCACCCTTGTTATATTCTCACGCTTGCAATATCTGCATCCCATGATCAATAATGCTCTCCTATTTCGGAGGAGAAATTCAAAGGAGAGGCAAGCTTAGAGCAGAGTTTGGGAGAGTCCAGTTACCACGGAGCTCTTTGTTACCAGGGTGATTAAATTAAGTATTGAAAGTGTATTATGGTAGGACCATGCACCGGATCTACAACAGATGCATATTAATGGAACTAGAAATTGAGCAATATCATTTATAGCATAATTAGTCTTTTAAGAGATTGAACCTGCAAATGCCAGGCCGGGTGTATGTAAGATTTATTTAAATCATTAATTTGATACTTAATGATTTATTACAGTAAATTAGCGTCTATAAAACTATAAAAGCTATAATATGTTTTTATAAAGACATTCACTGACTAAAAATGTGCTTTCATGAATATTCTAAGAAGCTTTGAAAGTTTTCTGACTCCCGAGTTTTGTTTTGTGACACTAAAATTAGAAAATAAAAATGGTGAGATAATTATCGCTAAATAAAAATTAGTGAAATATCTCATGAGCATAAAAATTAACAAGTAAGTGCCAATACAAAAATAATGTTCTAAAATGCATATTTATTTTCATATTACATTGAACTGATCTGTAATCAACGGAAATTATGTGCAGATTCATAAGTTAAAATTACACTGATATCCCAAAAAACTTAATTTGAAGTTCAAATTTAATTTTATATTATTGCTGATGGAACTTAATTTGAAGTTCAATCAGCAATAATATAAAATTGGATTGTTTTTTTAAACCTTAATTCCATCCATTCCAAAATGAACTTGTTTTTTTATTGTGTCTTAATTAGTTAAAATAATTTAAAATATGCCGGATATAAGATACATCGAAATGCGTCTGGGCATAATTTAATAGAAGTTATAATATCTCCAACTATTCCCCCTGTTAAGTCACAACTGTTATAATGGGTGATTTTTTTAAGAACGTTTGACACTTAAATAATGCTTTTTTAACTATCAGTGAAAACCAATTCCTCGAAACCTTAAATCCATGAACATAAATGCTATAAAGAACTTAGATTACTTGAAGAAGATAATATACCTGGCCAAGTGCCCCTATGGGGATAAATGTTACCCCAACGACCCTAATAAAGTTGTCCATGAAGATAAATGTTGTCTTAGAGTCTTGAAACAGATCTTTTAGAGAATTAATACTGTTCTAGTGATGATGATAATGTCATGTCCGTGTTTCCACGGGAAGGGGTTCAGTAGCTTCTGAGGATCAAGACCCATGAGTGCCCAGAGGACAGAAATTTGACTTCTAGCTCATATGAAGATGACACACACACTCATTCACTTCTACAACCCCTTTTCACAGGACATTCACACATCTCACAGATAGAACAGGTGAAGAACAACCATGCCCGAACCTGGACTCGAATCCGGAAAGCCCAGATGTCTGGGAAGGCTTGTTACCCTTATGTTAAGACGTCGGATATTGTTCTAGTGCCTTGAAAATATAGACTTGATGATAAATACTGTCATATACCCTTGGTAAGATACGTGAATTCTTCTAAAAATCCTATGAATCAAAAAGTCGGTGGTATAATTGTGATACGGCTTAAGAACCGGAGGGTTTCAAGCTCGAGATCCGATTCTACCAAAGAACCATTATGTAATCTGGTCGGGTGACATTAAATCCGAATCGGCCGAACTTCTTCCCTCTAGTATGGTGCTGAAAAATGGAGGGGGGGGGGACACCAGTTAAGGTGTTGTGCTCGTCTTCTGACCAGGGTTGAAAATGACGAGGTCAGTCCTAAAGTAACCATTCTGTTGATTTAAAACGAAATGTTGATATAACTAAACTAATAAATGAATAAAAAATCATTGAGATTCAAGTATTGTAAAAAAATTAAAATAGCCTTAATGAATTTCACCACAGGAAATGAATCAAGAAGATGGTTAAATGTAAGAATCATTAATAATGATAGGAAATAAAGATATGATTCATTACACAGGCCTGTATTTTTAGAGTTATGTCATGTTTTTTTAACTTTTGACTTGTGATTCCTATGTATTTTTTCACGCTGATTCTGAATATATTAGATTTTTCCATCACGTCAGGATTTTTTGCAAAACGCAGTTTTCAGAATTTGTAATATGTTGCAAAACATCGAAAATATGAAACATATTGACAGATTTAAAATGGTTTTTTATTATAAAATGTATTTAATTTAATTAACTTTATGGCTTATACTTTACAATATCTTAGACAAGCACATAAAGCCCGTTGGGAAGTTGGAGGGGGCACATTTAATGAAAACTGCACAAAATTAGCCTACATTTCTGTTTTATTACGTTTTCCATAAAGTTTATTTTATATTCCTTTCATTTAACACTAATAAGGAGCTTTTCAGTAAAATAAACGAATGACGCCGGAATGTAGGTAGCGGTTAAGGGGGAGTTGCTGGAAAATGGAAGTTGTTGAAAGAGAAGCCTGGTCTGCTTTTAAAAATGTAGCAATGAAATTTATGAGCAACAAAAAAGATCCCAATTTCAAATCGATCGTTGAAACCATGCTCTGAAGTGTCTAAATTTAGGCTGTTCCATGAGTTTGAAGGTTCAATTTCTAAATTCACATTTGGATTACTTTCCTGAGAATTTGGATGCTGTTTGTGAAGAGATGAGTGAGAGATTCCATCAAGATACCCAAACAATGGCTATCAAGGAAGATGGAATACTTCAATGATGTCAGACTATTGCTGGATGCTGCACCGCGATGAACCATAGTCTGGATACATGGACGGAAAAGCCGCCAACACAGCATCACAGGTCAAAAGAGACAACGACACAAATGAAAGGTGACTTTTTTACATACATCATCATTAAGACTGGTTAAAATTAAATTGAATTAAATTTAAAGTTAAGGACATAAAATTAAGTGTATCAATATAAAATTTCGTGTACCAAAATTACTTTGTTACATTTAGGCTAATTTTTTGGTAGTTTTCCTTACATTTTTGCCCCCTTCCTGAACAACGAACTCTTGATGTACTTGTCTATGATATTGTAAAGTATAAGCCATAAATTTAATTAAATGAAATACATTTTAAAATTAAAAAAAACGTTTTAAATCTCTCAACATGTTTTATATTTTCAATATTTTGCAACATATTAGAAATTTTGAAAACTGCATTTTGCAATAAAAAGGACTTGATGGAAAAACACTAATGTCATATTCAGATTCGGCGTGAATAAATACATAGGAATCAATAATCAAAAGTTAAAAAACATGAACCATGCCAGACCTGTGTTATTATCCTTTTATGGTTAATGCCGACACCCTGTTGTTTGAGGGAAGATGTCAAGATTTATAAGTAGTTGTATAGACAGGGTTTAAAGTGTTTTTTTTTCAAAAATACCTTTTGAAAAAATACATATTTCGGACCTGGCTCCCTTTAAAATATATTTTTGACAAAAAAGTATGATTGTAAAAAGTTTATTTTACTACAAGGCATGGATTATTATCTTTAGAGCAAACGGACAGCACAAGAAAATTATTCTCACACACTTAAGTGCTATATCTTCCGAAAAATGTAATTTCAAAAGCAGACTGATATTTAAAAAATAGAAAAATTTATTATGTTGGGGGGAAAATTTTATATTATCTAATATTAACTAATAGAATATTTTCTTAAATTAAATCCATCTCATCATGATAAAACAAAGAAATATTGTTCATACCAATCAATTTACTAAAGAAAGCTAAACAAAAGCTTTTATAAAAGATTCTTTTCTTTGGTGATGGTGGTAGTGGGGAATGAATATCCTTTCCATAATCTTCGGTATTCCGATACTAATAAGGAGTTTCATAACTATTTTTAACTGAATTTTTTTACGTTCCATTTTATTATTTTCCATCTATTCTGCGCCAATCTTTTCTTGTTAGTAAACCAATGTCCTCATAATCGATAATACTCTTCATCTGGGGGGAGAGGAAATTTTCATAAAGGTGGCAATGACGAGCTGAAAGCAGAAGTTGTCCTTTATGGTCAGGACGACCTTTGTTAGTAGAATAATCAAATAAAGCGTTGGGAGCTGATGGTGGTGCCCTGTCTCTGACCTGAACAGGTATGTATTAATGAGCTAGAAATTGCGTCACATGGTGTGCAGGGGTAATTAGTCATTTCACGTCACAGGCTCATGCTTAAATGATTTAAATTACAGTGATGAATGAAACATACGGTGCTGGTTCACAACTTAAAGATAAAATTCTTTTCTGTACAGTTGTTAGTGTTTGCTATTAATAGTAAAAAGGAAGTTTATTTTAACTTTAATAACGCCCCATTTTAACCCTCTGGCTGATCATCCCGCGATTCCAAAGGGCAACTCAAAGGTAGCAAAATCTTATCATTCCGCGAATTACCACTGGTATGTATTTTTCTTCTTTTGTTGAGGAGTGCATCCCGTTTTCCCCCGTTTAACCATTCAAATAAATTATATACAGTATTAGACATTAAGTGTACGCTTGGACCAACAGATGTTGTTAGTTGTCCTCTGAATTGCGGCTGTTCAAGGCATCTGCAATACCACCGCTAAAACTTCACTTTTGCCACTTTTTTCTTAAAGAAATGGCTGCTAGAAAACGTTCAGCTATTGACAGAGACTATACTCCTGATGACTTATTGGATTTTGAAAGCGATTTTAGGTTTAACAGTGATAGTGAAAAGGATATAGTTTTTTGGACTGCTCCTCAAATAGAGATGACTCTGATCATGATTCAATAAACTTGCTAAGCGTTAGGCAATGGTGCAAATTTGATAAGAAGAATATTTCTCCTCCTTAAATTTTATACATTTTACTTTTTTATATTCTGCAATAAATAGAAATTTACTGTAATTCAAATGAAGTTTTTTTTTTTTTTAAATTGTGGTAACATCTGAAATTAGTTTTTCTGGCAACTTAGCTTCGCATGATAAAAATTTAATAAAAATATTTTCTGGAAAGAAAAAAAAATTCAATTCTCTAGTATATACGGTCTTAAAATATGTAAAAAAAACATAATTTTTGAAACGATTTTAGTCCACAAATTGGGCAGTCAGAGGGTTAATGTAACACTAGGGCTATTTTGTAACGCACCTAATAATTTTGAGCCACCGTCAGATAACGAATATGGCACTTGAGTTTTATCCCTCTCTCATCTCTTCCACACCACAGTGGTCGTTTGACCTCAACGTCAGTTTTTCAGCGGAATAGGATCTCGAAGCCTTGACTTTACCCCTAGGCCACCCCACCCCCATATTAAAAAACAATGTACGTTTTTGTTAGCATTTTATATAGCAGATCATTAGATATACAGCTACCATATGCTCCAGAAAACTGGAGAGTTAAAATGTGCGTTTAAAATGGATTAAAATAAACATTTATAAATCCGATGTACTTTATTTATTAGATAGTATGTAAAAATTTAAGGCTTTTCTAGCCAAATAATTTTCGAAAAAAAAATAGACTGCAATTTTTTGTTTCAAATTAAAAATAAAATACCGTTTTAACCCAGCAGATTTAACTACCATGTGATTTTTTCAGTAATTTTAACCTTTTTCAACAGAAATATTTTTATACATCTTTCGATAAAGTACTTTTCATTTTTGCTACAAAAACTTTCTCTTCAGTACTTTTCATTATTGCTACAAAAACTTTCGCTACAGCCCTTTTCATTATTGCTACAACATTTAAACTGTCTATTACTCGTATTCTCTTTAAACTTTACAAACCTTAATTTAATTTTCATATTTTTTACTGGTGTGATAATACATTTCTACTTTATCAGTATTTTGTGAAATGTATTTCAATTAAAAAGCACCCCTAAAATATTTTGAATTTATAAGTTAAACAATAAAATAAATGCTTCCTATAAATCTAAATAGCTCGCTTGTTTTATTTCAATTTTCTGATCATAATGATTGAAGCCAAATACCATATTGTTCAGTTGCTTATATAGCAAGTCAAAAACGATACATTATTTAAATATAGGAATTAACCGGCATTTTATATGAGAAGTTGAAAAATGAAATTACAGCTAGAGTCGAAACAGTGTTCATTTAGCGAATTCAGATTGCATTTATCATCCGGCAATTACTTTTTCCATATAAATGACCCAAATATCGGGCGTGTACAGAAACATGATATCGAGTTATGTATAAAAGATTCAATTGAAATTCTGACAACTGATATTCCTGACTTACACACTTCTAGGCAAAGACAGTTAATCCCAGATATAGTTCATCCTTGTCATCTGACTACCGTGTTGTTCAAGATGGAGAGATAAGCTGATCATTTTGAACTGTACTACCATTACATTAATACCAGAGTATTCTAATCGAATAATTAAATTTCACTAGAACATGAGCTCCCCCTCCCTCGTCTATCAGCTCGTGTTAACCCTTAAATTCATAAACTTTTATTCGTAATGAATACAATTTGAAACCAACCGGGGAATAAGCATAATTAAAAGAAACTATATAAAAGGTGTTTACTTTTTTTAATTTTGAAAAAAAATATTGATGCTTTTCTACATCATTATGAATTGTGAATAAAGTTTTATTATTTGAATAACAAATAATTTCATTCAATTAAAAAAAATACGAGCAAATTATTAATTATTTTGTTGAAAAATTAGATTCAATAATTTTTTCAATTTTCTTTTTAGAAAAAATCTTCCATCCTTAGAAAGTCCGAGTCAACATTCACTTGAAGTATTCATATTTTTAGTTTCATCTAACAGATAAATTTCGTTCAAGGAAGAAAATAAATTGTCTATTCATAAAAATTAATAGATAAATAAATGTAAATTTAAGTGTAAAACACATCTTTCTGCTATTATTATTTTGCATACATATTTTGATAACAGACAATCAAAGCATCTAGAGTTAAAGGAAAAACATATTTAATTTATTTGCTTCAAACAATTCATGAAAACGTTTCTCAATAATTATTCTATTATTCTTTAAAATATTAAGCATAAAATTTGTAAGAAAACTGTTACAATCGCTTAATCTTCTAGACTAAATTTTCTGTAACTTTTGAACTATCTTAGATTTTGAATATATTTTTCATGAAATATCTGGTCCTTTTTAATCCCCATCCCTACATGATTTAAAAAATAATTCTTTCTTTTGTTTAAATATCAAACAAAAAATTATTTTCTTCTATATTTTCAATTCCTTGTATTCTTTAATCAAATCAAATTATTAGACATAATTGTTTTCGTTGATGAAATGAAATTAAAAAAAAATACATATTTGGAAAAAATGAAAAAAAAATCAAGAAGTTTGGAAAAAAATCATACTTTCTATTGTTAAATTTTATCAGCACTTGCATCGTTGAATCTGCAATGATGTTTTTTCGGATGGGAAGAGTTTCGCTATTTTCTACTTCTGTTTTTCACTTTGCCAGCTCAGGTGTCGTCTTTGTCATCTGACAGAAGTTCAAAATGACGAGGTCCGTCCCAAAATAGAGCTAGTGTTGCTTTACAACGGGACGTTAATATAACTAAAACTCCACTCGTTAGTTCTGGCGTCATTTAAGCGATGGAGCTGTTTGTCTCATTAATTTGTTGCAATGTAGAGGTAGCTACAGCCATTCCCCACCACCACCACCGATTATGCCTTCAAAAGCATTGAAAAACGTACAAGGAAAATGGAAAATTTTTTCTACCATGGGAATTAAGAAACATACCAACCAAAGAGCATTACTCCAATGATTATTAATCTGTTAGATTCAAAATGAAATTCTTTCAAGAGTCTTACATAAATAAAATAAAGATTTTTCGAAATTTTATATAAGTTTCGTTAAAAAAATCGCGTGCATTTAAATTTATTTTCGCATTTTTAAAATTTTCTTTCTAAATAATTTTTACCATTAATATAACAAGAATATCCTTCTTTCAAATAAATGGTAATTTCAAAGCAACATTTCAAAATATTGCCTTTATAAAAGAATTTTTGAACATGCATATAAAACCATAAACGATGAAACTCGAATTTCTGAAATATGTTCTGAATTATTATATTTTGAGTTAAAATATTTAGAAAATATTTTTTGCATGGCTGTATAAAATTTCTTCATACCTAGTGGTTAAAAGAAAACGTAAAAAAAATTTTTTAAGGCAAACATTTTTAGTTTTAAATGCTTGAGCTTTTCTCCCGTTAAACAATATAGAGTGAAGAAAAATTAAAGACGAGAATGAAGTAATTAAAAATTGATATATAATTAGAATTTTAAATTAAATCATTTCTTCTGCTTTCTCTTTAGTTTTTGAAAAATTAAAATTACTCTCTTTTAAAGAATAAAAAACACAATTATTTTCTTCATATAATTAATAAAAATCAAGTGATTTTCATCACTTGAATCAGTGAATAAAAATTCAAGTGATTGGAAATATACTTAATGCACTGTTATATTTATATCTAAAAATCAAATAGGTTTTGACTTAGTATCAAAAAAAATATATTCATTAAAAAATTTCTACTGTTTATATTATCAGGGTTTTTTCATTTCGTGAATTTCAAGTAGACAGAGAATGTATTTTGATTAGAAAACAAAAGATAAAATGTTTGTTTTCTATTGTTTTTCTTAGATAAATAATTTGTTCTTTCATACTTGCATACAATTTTTTTTGCTTGCTTATTACTCTTATAATCTTTTAATCAATGTTTTAATAATATTTGCTATTATCTGAATTACAGGGAGTTTTTTTTTTAAAACTGACATTACATAGAGACCTCTGTAGCTCGAATTATCAACCGCAAAGCCTCCAATTTTTGTACAGGGACTATTGACTATATGGAAAAAAGGAATTACCAAAAAGCAAATTTAGTTCCAAAAGTTGCCTATAGGGGAAAACGATGCTCTTTACACTTCAAGACATAATACATGGGGAAAAATTTTAAAAATTGAAATCCCGATTAGGTAGTCGACTTCAGTGCCAGTATTTTGAGTTGTAATTAAGAAGCGGGGCATTGCTAGTCATATCAAGTATCGGTTGATTTGTAAAACGCGTTTCCCTTTAGAGCAGCATGCATTACTTGTGAAAATCTTTTATCTTAAATCAATCCAATGCAGCAGTTTCTCTTCGAGAATTTAGATGTCGAAACAATTTACGTAAATGATCTCTATCAATTAATACAATGAAAGAAATTTTTAAAAAATTTGAAAAACAGGTCTGCTCGCAATTTGGCCTGGTAGAGGTCGGAAACCGGTATCGGAGGATACGATCACCGATGTTGCGTCTGCAATCGTTGAATGAAATCAGACAAGCGCTGCTGGTAATAGCTGCACACGTGGAGTTGCCCAATAACTGGATGTTAGTGCTTCAACAATATGGGAAACTTTTAAGAAAAATTCTTCACTTTTTTATCCATATAAAATTAGTCTTTTTTTGCATGAATTAAAACCTATAAATTATGATCTATTGCAATTTTCCCTAAGTTTTATGTTAAATTTTAGCTGTCATAATGTGTAAAGTGCCACATTTTTCACTAATGCCAACTTTTGGAGTAGAATTTTTTTTTTTGCTGATTTCTATTTCCCATGTTGTTAATAGTTCCTCTACAAAATTTGGTGACCTTGCGGCTGAATGTTCAAACTATAGGGGTCTCTGAGTACCGTCAATTAAAAAAAAAACACCCTATACACACAAAAATCATTGTAATCGTCAAAAAAAATCGAATACATGCTTTTTATTAATCTCCAGATTTGAGATATACAGAGACCAAAATACATATTTTTGTAATCATGCCTACCTGTGAACGTAACACAAAAATACCTTTAGCTAAGGGAATGAAATGTGATATAGGAGTTTTACATCATATTTGTAATATTTTATCATATTTTAGACAACAATTCGTTAAAAGAAATTTGTCAGTGTGGTTATTAGCGTAAATTACTTGTGAAGCTATTTTATCATAATCAATCCAACGCAGCAACCGCTCTTTGCGAATTTGCAAGTCGAAACAATTTACGTAAAGGACTTCTATCAATGAATGCAGTGAAAGCAAGGATTGCAAAATTTGAAGAAAATGGGTTCTATCCCAACTCGGCCTGGATGAGGTCGGAAACCGGTGTCGGAGGATACGATCGCCGATGTTGCGACTGCAATCGTTGAAAGAAATCGGAAAAGCGCTGCTGATAATAGCAGCACAAGTGGATTTGTCTGACAACTGGATGTTAGAGCTTGAACATTAGTATAGAGAATTGTGTATAGAATGCAATGCTTAGTCCAAGAAAATGAAGGACATATTGAAAATAGCCTATGTCTTCTCGGGGAAAAGGATTCCATTCAATAAAAACTAAAGACCAAAGAATAAAATTAAAGTTGAATAGAATCTTCTCTTTGTATTAAATTTGTAATGATTTTCAGATGTTATTTTTTTAATAAAGCAAATTTGTGAAAAAATTTGGTTATTCGTTTATCTGTTTACTGTAGCTTTTTATAATTTTATCGCACAGTTAATCTTGTAATTTAAATCCAAACCACCATATTTCCCCCTAACGGCAACTTCTGGAACTATTTTTCGGATTCCTTTTTCCCAGGTGATTAATGGTCCCCCTGATAATTCCAGCTCTTGAGGTCTCTGAATACCGTCAGTTCAAAAAACACCCTGTACTTCACTGCTTTGAAAGGGGAAGACAAATATGAAAACTAAAAAGAAATTAGAAGCTATTTTACAGCCATATTTTATCAAAATCTAATTACAAAAGACTAATTTATTTGTCTTTGCTTTTATTTAAATATACATCATCATTCTCTTCTATTCTCATAAATCACATAAAAAAATTTCAGAATGTTACCATGAAAACAAACTAATATATTTATCCTGATCTCTTCTTGGCAACACACGATTCTTTTTTCTCCAACTATAAGAAAGAAATTCCATTATTACTTTAGCTTCACTATGCATAGAGAAATTAAGTTATCCTAGATACAAGCGCAGTAATTTAATTGGTCAAAGAAATGAAAAAAAAAAGTTGAAAACAAAACTCCAATCTTTTAAACAGAGAAAATTGCAGAAATTTTATCGTGTTTTTGTTAAAAACCTCTAAACGAAAAACATTTTTTTCTTCGCTTTTCCGCTCATGCAATTCTTCTTTCAAAGAAGACTAAGCTTTTTAAGTGATTATTTCAAATTATTTTTGGAACATGCTAGTTGTTTCTGCCCTTTTTAAACTCTTCTGATGGAAATGAGAACTTAGTACGAGGGAAAAAATGTTTTTGCTCTTTTTTTTAAATCTTGATTGCAATTCTTTTAAGTAGGATATTTCGTTTTCTTAAATTAGGAAAGTTTTCTTCTTCCTTATTTAGTATTTGAAATGATTCAGTTAATGACTTGAGTTTCAGTGCACGAAATTGTTTTGGGGAAATAATATGGGGCTTCAAAATAAAAATACATAGTGTTTAGTGTAATTTATTTTTAAAAACTATAATTTTGTAAGCAAGTAAAATCTAGCTAAACAAGTAACAGATTCTGCTCTCAATTTTTAAATCGAATTCCTTAATAATTCACAGTAATTGTCTATTTTATTTTGTTAATTCGAAATCAAAATTGCAAAAAATCTCTAGTATTTTGAATTATTTTTGTTTGTTAAACAGAGTGGTATATCTTCTAATGTAATCGTAAAAGGAAAATATTTAAAAAAAGTATTCAACAAAGAAATTAATGCAAAACTTCTCGATTTTTACAAAACGACATTGAAGACGTTAGATGTCAATTATTATCATGTGAGAACATGATCCTGTTTTCGTTACGAGGTTTTGAATAATTGAAGGCAACAAATTATTGCAGCTTGAATTCACATAGGCAATGCATAAAGCATAAATGACAATATTCATCAACGTCTTTT
>JAPMOQ010016726.1:2256871-2285351 GCA_026543055.1 Argiope trifasciata
ATAGATAGATAGATAGATAGATAGATAGATAGATAGATAGATAGATAGATAGATAGATAGATAGATAGATAGATAGATATTGGTCCATCTTCCACAGTCATGCTGCACAGTCACAGTCATCTATATCCCTTTTAAAATTTTAGTGATGTATCTAAAGAAAAATGTACTCCAAAGAAACATTTCTAATAAGAAAGAATTGAGAGAAATTGTCATGGGAAATCACAAAACAAATCTTCACGAACTAACAAAAAAAACTTGTCCCAGCTATGCTAGACAATTAAAGACAGTGATAAAATCTAAAAAGCTATAGATAAAATATTAATATTACAACTTTCATTGGTTTCAGTGCCCTCTGTTTGCTTTTTTTTTCACGCATGAAATCTGATGATTTTCTATTTTAGTTGATTTATTTCTTTTAGCATTTTGATTTAATTAAATATATACAAGTGGTTACATCCCACTATAATTAGTTAACAATTGTATATATCTACTTTATATTATAAATCAATAATTAATTTGAAACAAAACATAATCTATATCAAATTCAAGTGTTAACTTTCTTTTGACTCTCACAATATATGTTTTGTAACAACAAATATTTTTCTCTGATTTGCTATATGGCGATATGAAATATCACAGACAACAAGAAATTCAAAAGAGCAATGCAATTTAAATAGTTAGCTGAATCTTAAATGAATACTTCTGACAATAAAACACAACGAATGCGCTTTAACCGTTATAACTCTTTCAAAAGCGAATATTTCGAACTTTTGTACGTCTCTTGAATTCCTCCAACTGTAGAAATATTTCCTCTTTGGTGCACGATCCGCATACTTCATCATTAATTTAAAGGATTCTACCGCTGATGAGATTCGATTGATGAGCATCTGGTCATTTCCAACGCGGTTCCAATTGATGCCTCCTTTTCTACGCATAAATGATGCTCATTTGTGGGGAGATTAGCTTCAAGGCGAATCCTAGTGGGAAGACAGATCAATCGAATGCTTAGGTAGAAATGTCAAGAAATAGTTATAATGAATGAAGAAATCGTATCCGCATTTAGTACACAATGTTTAATTTCGCTTGGAAAACTGATATATCAGGAGTAAAACTCGGGAATTTATCTAATGGAGATTAAACCATCCTTCGTCAACGTGGCAAATAATAGTAAATATAATTTGAAGATTTAAATAATTATTCTGTTTGTTTCGTTTCGTTTAGTTGCTTTAACGTCCCATATAGAAGTAAATCTTGGACTATTTTGAGATGGATCTCGTCATTTTGAACCGCCATTAGAAGACGATAACGGCTATTGCACTCGCACCTCCTCTCCAAGTTTCCACAGCAACAGGAAAATGTTTAACCCCTACGAATTCAACATACATCAGACAGCTTATACGACAGATCTTCGATGGAGTCTGTTCTCGAACCTGAAACCCTCCGGTTCCGAAGCCCAGGCCACCAGGGTCCTCAAAAAGTACTTGGAGTTCTAAACTTCTTAAATATTTGCAAGTAAGTAGAAGAAAATAAATGTTATTAGAATTAATTTCTTCACAAAAATTCAATAAGGTTCTTTTTTTAATTTAAAAGATTAGAATGCGCATCTTTTTGTTCTTCGTGCCAATTATTTCGCTCGCATTGGAGATAACTTAATTTTCCAATATAAGAGAAACAAAAGGTATAATGGAATTTCATTTTGGCTGAATTTAAGGGAGGAAATATATGACTATCTGTGCACAGACAAGACTTTTTTTCTTTTTTTTTTATCATTGAACAAGCCTAAACCACCTGATTCTTTTTAATTAGGAGAAAAGAAAGCAGAGAATTGTCTCTTCCTTTCAAAGCTCCAAATTAGAATCGATTGAACATGGTTTCAGCTTTATTTCTGATTAATTTCTTACAAACCCTTAATTGGGGAAGTGAAATTCTAGGACCTAACTGGGAAGATGCGACCTACGAGACCTCATTTCATTTACACTCAAATTAAATTTTCTAATGGATATATTAGTATAAAAAACTGCCAGTATATTTGTAGACATTTTTCTTGATCTATATAGATGTGTTAAATAAATTTTTAAAAAATATATTTTCATTGAAAAAAATGAATTTGTTGGAACATACATTTTCTTCTCACATGTCACAACAAATAATATTCTTGAAAAAACATATTACTTTTTAAATCATATTTATTTTTCCAGTGTACAAAGGTATAGAGAAAACAATATAGTGTAAAATTCAGCAATTATATGAAAATTTAAAAAAAAATGACAATGAATAAAATTGGTCCGTTTTTATCGGTTTAATTTCATAGCACGGCATTTTAAATATACAAGTTAGGAACTAGTATAAAATCAACCTATAAATTCTATATCTTTTCTATTGGTATATTAATATATTGTAAAAAATTTTCAAAATACATTCTCTGTATAAAAATTAATTATATTTGAATATACATATCAGAATCAGTTGAATGCTGATGGAAAATTCTTTTGTGCAGTTATATTTATTAAAATCACTTTTCTGCTTCATTTAAAAGTATCTGGATTACTGCTTCATAATATAATCAGTAAATTAGATGGTATTTCGATGTCTATGTTCTAGTGCCTTATGCTAAGCCTTGTTTATCCCTAAGACACTAACAAAGAGATACGGTCTTAGAGACGGCCCTCAAAGAAATAACTGAATTATTTTTTGAAGTATCCGCTGAAACCAGTTAAAAAAGTGCACGAGTATTGGTCACAAAACAGGACGCTACAGGGTCAGTCCATTCAATTGAGCTTAAAATAGAATACAGGTGACCGAAAGTCCATCGCTAGCGGTCTCACAGACCGCACGGGCCCATTTAAGGGTTAAATGTATTTCAGTGTCATTTTTTGGATTTAATTTTCAACAGTTTTGAATTCACACAGGTATACATGCTTAAAGGAAAATTGCTGAAAATCGCATTTAATTTGGAAATTAAATATCGATTTAACCTATTCTGGTTAAATCGATATTTAATTTAAAAATCGATATTCTAACTAATGTGGAAGAGTATCGATAAAATAAGAGAAGAATTTATCCGTCGTGTTCACAGAAGGTATTGTTTTTGATGAATGAAATTGTTTAATTAGCATGTGCTTCTTTCTAATCCACTTTGAAGGGTTTTTTTTAGAACTACAATTTAATTTAGGTGTGAAAGGAAAATTAAATAAAAAGAGTCTAAGCAATAAAAAATTTGGTTCAATACCATATATTAATTATTGGTTTAATTTCTAAACCATTATAAGATGAAAACTAAGAAACCGCAAGCTCCGAGCTTGGAAAATAATTTTTAAATAATCATATGTTTTTATATTTATCAAATAATAATTGAAAGGGTAATCACTAGAAGACAAAGAAACCTAAATATTGTGTTCAATGTCAAGAACTGTTGAATTGTGAGCATTCTGATATTTATTCAGTACTTTTTCGTTATAGGGGAGCAACGAAAATATCACCAAATAATCGTTAGCCGAGAAATGTGAAAAATCGGCAAAAAAGGCAAAATTACATCAAATTTAACGATAAAATTTATTAAATCCCCGTTATTCAGTTGGCAACTTTGTACGCATTTCGTTCTCATTGGCGACATTTGTTTTGCCATTCACTTCGCTTAGCGACTTGACTCGCGTTTGGCTCACACAGGCGACATCTTGCGCCCGTATAAGAGAAAAGTGACTTTTATTCAAATTTGCAATGGCAGCATACCATATAATAACTCAAGCTTTTTAATTCGTATTATCTGTTGTGATTGTTTTAGTATAATCTGCTTTTTTTCTGAAAATCACGTTTTTGTAACTAAATTTGCATTTATCCTCGAAAGGCAGTAACATAATAAGAGTATTAATAACATGATCGTCGTTATACACTCGCATTAGAGCAATTAAAGTAATGTATTTGAAAGGAATTATTGCTTGCCAACGGATTCTAAAAGCTTCCGTTTTTTTGCGCATGCATTAGAAAGTGTTTAATTTGTCAAAATAAGGGTGAGAGGAAAGAGGAAAGGGGGTTGTTTACAGCAATAAAGTAAACTTGAATTACTCGCGAACTTATGAGCCATAAACATTGCAGACAATTTACAATACTATCGGGAAAAAGACGCTAATTCACCATATAATATTTCAGAGCAATTTTTTATTTATTGTAAGAGGCATGAACAGTAATTTATGATGAATAAAAGGAAGATTTCTGTTCTTAAAATTTTGTAACTTACTGTTTTAGAAAATAATAATGATTTTTTGTATGTTATTGAATTTTTCGACAATATTTTGAGATAATGGTAAGTATACGCAATTTAAAACTTTTTTCACCATTTAAAGTGTTCCGATAAATATGGAACGTTTAAAAAATGTTATAAATATTATTTTTTGAATGGATGATATTTTTAAATATATAATTTAATATTTTTTAATGTTATTATTCGTGATTTTTTACTAAAATGTTATTATTTTAAATAAATTAAATGAAATAATTAACAAAATTTGAAGCAGCGCTTGAATTAGCCATATAAGAAATCAATACACAATTTTAAGCTAAAATAAAAAGTTTTACTCTTTCAGTGTCATGCCATAGAGTCGTCGCTGGAGTGGTTGTTATTGAAGTAAGGTTGAGATCAATGTGCGAAAACAAAGCTTGTTTCAAATAAGTAGCCTAGCCGTGTTCAGTTCAGGTGGCGTCTCCCGACTGTCTGTTGTGTAATTGACTAACATAACTGATTTATTAGTTTGGGCTTGTGTGCTTTGCAGTCAGTAAAAAATAATAATATCTTAATTTAAATTAGTGAGTCATTTTTTTTCTTTGGATTCTTTATTAATGAGAAAGTAATAATTGAACTATTTTATTTTGCATTATAATTCTCCACCAAAGTCATTACAATTGTAGATAGAAATCCAAAGGCATCTTTTGATTTCAGAATATTATATAAAAATAACCATTCGTGGAATGTAGTTTTTTCAAAAAAAAAAAAAAAAAAAAGACTCTACAAGATATGAGATTTTATGAGAGTATTTCGCCTTTTCACATTCTTTTTTCTCCGTAAAGATGTTTTTCTCCCATTTCTTTCGAAGAAAACTTCATGTCTAACCATTTTTCTTTTGAGAGAAGAGCATGATGGAGTGAAAAAATTTAATCGGTGGGAAGTAGACTCCGAAGAAAAAGAAACGGAAGATGTTACTTAATGGACAGTGAAAGTATCAGGAATAAGAAGGGCATAATAAGATTGAAGAAAGAATGTTAAAGGAAACATTATATTACTCGGAATTTCTCTACCTTAAAAGCATCCTTTGAAATATTGGTGACTGGGATCTTAAAGTGATTAACGACAACTTTTACAGTTTTTTTACTAATCGAAAAAATATTCTCGATGGACACCTCATAATTGAGGATGAGACACTTCCATCATGGTAATTGGTTCTCGTCACCCTTATGAGTACAGGGAAAGGTGGAGGTGTGGCTCATCCCGTCGATGTCGGGACGTACTTCCTACGGGGAGGGTTGTACCGTGGCTTGGTGATGAGCCTCAGACTAAACTACAGTTCCTGCTAGTGTTGCTGTTGAAGCCACCTGGTCATTCAGGCTTTATCCATGTGCCCTCCTGAGAGTTGGAGATTTAGTCTATGATTTACAAATATATTAATAGTAATTATGAAGTTTATTTCATTTATTTAATTATGTCCTCTATATGTCCTCTATTCCCCCTATTCCTGGGCAATATTAGTGAACAATTTGGAGTGTTTTGATGCATTTTTTTGTTCTTTAAAGGCGACATTTGACTGATTGTATACAAAAGTTTTATGTTCTTATTTTTTATAAATATGAATTAGTAAAAAAGTCTAGCAAAGAAATTTTGACCAAAAAGAAACTCTAGCAAAAACATTCTGTACAATGTACACAAGCTGTAGTAAATCTTAATTTGGCAATTCATGCAGTTTCTTCTTATAAACGTATAATAGTATTTGCAAAATTTTAGATTTACTGGATTTCTAAAATGATATTTTAAGTATTTTTCAAATATCAAGCTTTCATTTATGTCTTCAGCCATTAGAATTGAAATTAAAACTATCCAATACGTGTTAAAAATTAGATAAAAACCTACAATTTATCTTTTTTTTATCGATTGCTTAATGTCGATTGTTATAAACTTTGCAGTGCTAATGTTGATTGACTGTTCAGTAATATGATAAACTTTCTTCTTATTTTCCTTAAATTTATCATTAAATATGACTTGATTGATTATTTAGTAATATGGTAAAGTTTATGCTTATTTTCCTTAAATTTGACGGTAATTACTATTAACTAATTGAATTTTACTATAATTACTTGTGATTGTAATTGATTGATTATAATTACTAATGGCTGTAATTAAATTTGTCTGTAATTACTACTGACTGTAATTAAATTTGTCTATAATTACTAATGACTATAGTTAAATTTCGCTATGATTTATGATATATTTACTACTTAATAATATGAGAAATTCCTTTATAACTTCACTGAATTTATAATTAAATAATCTATTCTGGCTTTGATTTTATCTAATTAACTTATATTTTATAAGTTATAGTTCATGTTTTGTAAATTCATTATTCTTAGTCATCAATAAAATTATTTTGTCATTTCTAAAATGTTTTGTTTTGATTCAGCAGTCAAAATGCCATTACTAAATCAAAATAAACAAGATTATATTGATAGTTTGACAATTCAATAATAAACTTGTCCAGAATTGAAGATTTATCTTTACATCAAAGCTGAGTCAGAAGTATGTAAGAAGTAAAAAATGGGTACCCAATTCTATGACTAATAGGAATGTGATAAGGATTTCATAAAATTAAGTAAATATATATTTTAATTATAAAATTTAAAGAAACATAATTGCAAAATCTTGTATTCAACTTTTTTTTTCAAACAAACCAATAATTATTTCATACATGCCTAATATAAAAATATTTCATAATTTTCATATTCAAAATTCATTATATTATATTCATTTTCATAAATCAAATTCAGAATTATTTCAAAAGGCACTACACTTTATTAGGTAATATTTCGTACGTTTTTTTTTTCATTATTAACTACTCTTAATAACTTAAATATTTGATTAGTTCAAAACCTGAAAACTGATAAAATACTTTTGCAAATTTATTATTATTAAAAAAAATTTATTAAATTTGTTAGCATTACTGGATGCATGCTAAACAAATTATAAAATTTTAAAAAGTAATAAAAAGTAGAATACTTAGAATTTATACTAAGGCAAATGTTTTTATTAATCCTGTTTTCAAATTTTAAGAAACAAAGTAATGTATAAAGTTGCTTTTAATCTTGTGGAAATTTCATAAAGACCTTAATTTTAATTTATAAAATATGATTTATTATTTACGCACTTTAATCCATTAGAAAATATTTCAAAATCTGATAAATATAAAATTAAGCTCAGAGGAAATAATCAAATTCAATATTAGGAGTGAAATCAAGAAATAAAATTTAAAAAGTTAAAATAAAATTAAAAATTAAAAAATTAATAATTACACTAAAACAGAGAATCCTTTTAACACCACAAAAATTATCAGTTCAAATGTTTGTTTGGTCAGACAATAACAATTTCGTGGCAAAAGAAAAACAAGTTCAAGGAAAATGCTAAATAATTGGATAAGTTAAGAAAAAAATATGAAAATTGAAATTTGTAGGCTTTTAGCGCAACGGGAATTAATCCCTACCATCAGACATCTTAGCTGAAGCTTTGAAGGCAGTTCTAAAAGAAAAATGACGCTGAAGCATTAGTTTAAACTTGTCTTGTGTACAACACATTAAGGAAGATGCAGCCAACAGAATAATGACATGTTGAAATTTTCAACAAGAAATTTTTGAATAAATGAAATGTTAGGGTATTTATTGATTTCTTGTATGCGAAGCGTTGAAAAATAAAATATCATAATCGACGAAGGAAAAAAAATTCAAAGAAATGGATATTTAGTTCTATGCATGTGGATTTGTGATAGGAATATTAGAGATTGATTTTGTTTGGATGTTACTAATTGTGCCTATCTTTGGAAAGGGGATGGGGACCTTTATTACATCCGCATTGATGGTCGAGATAGCCTGGTTGGTAGGATGTTGGTTTCGCATCACTTGGACGACTGAAGATTGTCCATTTCCATGGTGTCTGGTGTGCGTATGTTGTATTCCCAAAATCCTCCAGGTCGACACAATACCGTTGGGGATGCTGGATCAGAAGGTGATCGTTCTCTGATTCAGGTCTAAACTACGATCTATGGATGATTGAGCGAAATATATGAATAAAGTCCTTCCCCTGAAGAGAACATAACGCATAAGTACCTAAGACTTACTCTTCTCTCTAGATGGCGCTACTAAAACAAGAGAGGCTGAAACTCGACTTAAAATCATTGATTTCATCAATGGGTGTCTCTAACCAAGTACCATAAGCAACAACAGCACATCTGCCTTTTCCCACAAAACCAATTAATAGTGACCTAAGAGACCAAAAGTGACCATTATAATTAACAGGCATCAGTGATTTGCCAACCTCTAGCGACAGAGAGATTACGTTCACTGAAATATTTATTTTTGTTTTTTAATAAAATTTTATGAAATAGTTTAAGTATAGTTTACTAAAATGTATTTCACTTTAGAAGAATAACTCAAACTCAAATCGTTTGCCTTGTTGTTACCACTGAGTATTTCATTCTAATTTTTTTTTTTTTTTTGCCACGTTAATAATCGAGAGGGGAAGACTCAGTTAATGAAAAAATCAGCCTAATCTTCATATAATAGTATAAAAAATAAAAGCCCGTTTCTGTATAAGACATGCTTTAATAAAATTTTGAATGTTTACTGCACACTCAATTAAGATTTAACTTCTGAATTATCGAATCATGAAAGATTCTTTAAATGCAAAACACTCATTCTGAAGCATTGCAGCTCCATTCTTTGATACATTTGGATGTATAAATTTGTTGATAGAAAATTAGGATACATATCCCAATGGTAATATATAGTACATAGCATGAATGTATGTTTTCTAACGTAAACATAATAAAAGTCAAAATTTGAAGTTTAAAGATAATTATCGTAAAAAAAAAATTTAAATAAGCTTAAATGAAAATATTAGCAACCATTAATTCCTTGAAATCAAATGGTCATTAAAAGAATCGAATAAATTATAAGTTTTAGAAGTGCTTAAATTTAATGTTCAAAGGATTGTCCGTTCAAAGCAAAAAAACACTTTGCATATTGTTATTTATAAACTCTTTTGCTGAGTTTGTAAATTTTCATTTCATTATATCAGCGATATACACCTCATCTGCTATATTTTATAATTAATTTATTGATGATGATTTGCATGAATTTGGAACCTCAAGTTCAAATTGTAACCAGCGAAATAGATTGCCTGAAACTTTCTTGCATATACATTAATAAATTTTTATTTTCCTACCTCCAAAAAAAATTGTAACCTTGGGTAAGGTCACAATTTTGCATTGGTGCCAGTGCATTGGTGAAAGGTAAATATAAATACATATTCAAGGCATGAATCTAACATTTTACTTAAATATAACTTAAAATTTCGCACTCTGGGCTAATTTTTACAGACGAATTTTCACCAAAATGTGGCTTAAAACTGACGTTTTAATCACAAGATATACCAAATTTCATTGATTTAAATAAATGTATTTATAAATTATTGCGCTTTCAAGCATACAAAGAAATATACGACCAATACTTGTTCATTTAGTTCAAAATTGATAAGAATCTATATTTTAAACTGTATACCAAATATACCATATATACCCTGTATACCAAATTTTATTCATAATTTTTCGATTTCACTTTCATTGGACAGATATACAGTTTTTTTAAATCGTATATCGTGCAAAATTGAATAAAAATCTACAAATCTAGACATATGTCTACAGGGTGTTTTAAAACCATGTGGACAAAATGACATATTAGATCCTACATATAACACGAATCAAAAATCGTATTGGAATAGAGGGTTGCAAATGTCTGCAGAGGGCGCTAAAGCCACTAGAGGACATTGCGATACAAACACGAGCTAAGCAAATATTCCTTTAATGTGTGGGCTCGCACTGTAGGAGACTATTTACTTGGTCCGTATATTATCTTAGAAAGACTTAATGGTTCCATTTATATAACATTCTTGCAAGAAGTTCTGCCAGAGATTCTGATTGATGTTCCGATGCCTATTCATCGACGTATTCGATTTCAACACGACGGAGCTCCAGCACATTTCAGCACAGACGTCAGAGCATATCTGCAGAATACTTCTCCTGGCGGCTGGATGGATCGTGGTGGATCAATAATATGGCCATCACGATCACCAGATCTGTCTCCCTTAGGATTTTTTGGGGAGAGGGGGAGTTTTAAAAGGACTTGTATGTGAAACACCTGTTACAACGCCGGAAGACTTGGTAAGACGAATTGTTTTGGAAATAGGTTGCGTTGGAGATACACCTGGTATCTTTGAGAAGGAACGACTTTACATGCTACGTAGATGCCAAGCTTGTCTCGATGCATCTGGCAAAAACTCTTAGAATCTCTAGTAGGCTCAACATTTGGCGTGCATGAGTCTCATGTGAATGAGCAATTGTCAATGCAATTATCTATAAAGGTTTCGTTCCTTCTCTTTGTATTGTGTATTATTTTAGACGCCCTGTAGTGGCTCTGGATCGCAGTTCGGCCCTCTGTTTCTATGCGATTTGTGATCCTTGTCGTATACCGGATAAACCATGTTATTTTATCCACGTTTCTTTAAAACACCCTATATATACTAAACTCCATCCTAATAGCTTAGATTGTTTTTGAGTAAATGAGTTCACAGACAGACAGAACTGATTCAAAGATAGATTGATTGACTGACAGATATATATACAAATATGTTTCAATTTTTATTTTTTATTTTTTTTGACTTAGAGAGATCTGAAATTTAAAGATTCGTAAAAATTTCGAGTTGGAAATTTTGGGCTATTGCAATATTTTCTACATCTATGCATAGCATAAAATGAAGTCTCCTGGAAGCGTCTATTTATCTGCACCACAAAACCTCGAGAAATAATTAACGGATATTGGAGACATTTATACCATTTTGTAGAGAATTTATTTTGTCAAGCTTTATTTAGTACATTGAGGTCGTATCAAAATAAAAAAAGGAGTTTTATTACTGCGTTTTCAATTTTTCGTATACATGCGCTCAAAACCTCAACCTGTGCATGTGCCAATAGCAAGAGTTTTGGCACGCATATGCGATACGTTTCTTTACTTACGTCTGCTTTTAAACAGCAATTCAAATCTCATTATGCCCAAACGAAGGAAATCCAACCTTGGCAGGAATAGATTAAAAGACAAAAAGCTTCATTTGTTGCGTGATGTGGAAAATGTAGAGGAAGAAACGTTCGGTTAGCGAATATCAGTGAAAGAATTTCCACATATTTAGGACAGGAGAGTCTTTTGATGATGGAAATAACCAACCGTCTTTTTTTAAATTGCAATGCAGCTGAATTGAGGAGACAGAATGAATCTGAATTATGAGCTCCTGAAGAGTAAAATGATCGCCTATCTGCTGATAGAGAAAGACATTTAAGTTTGAAACAGAGGAGAAGTGAAAAAACAAACATACGTTTCAAAACAGCTTTTCTATTGTATATTTTTAGCGAATTGCTTTATCTACGGGCAAATCATATTTTTACCTTTTTAACAGTCTAAATATTTCCGAATGTGTTTCATAAAAAATTGTTTTGTAGCAATTTTTGAAAATTTCTAATTATATTTTATGTTTGATGTTGCGTAACATGCCTATGTCATATCGGGTGGAGACTAGACTTATGGATAAAGTTTGTTCTTGGATGCTATACCATGAGCAACGCGGTGCCTGTACTGCTAGTAGAGAATATACGAAAAGATAATAGTTACTATTTGTATAAATAGCCCAGTTTGAAAGCTTGCCCTGTGCTATTAGGATCCTCTGTATATCATTCCACAAAATCCTCATCATAATTATATTTCCTGTACAGCAATTAAACAAATCGATCGTTTAAACGCATTAAATACAATATAAAGTATTAAAATCATAGTTCATGCTAACCAGGTTTAATTTAGCTAAAATAATTAACGTCAGATTCTACATCCTAAATCGATAATAACTTTTTGGGAAGCTAACAGTAATTTCACCTCAAATAAGAGGATTAAATCCCCCAATCTGAAAGCTTTCAGCAGAATGAGAGATCTCGAAGCTACTCTTTAAATATTTTATGTAAAGCCCTGTTGAAAACAGCTTGGAAAATGCTTTCGAAGGTTCTAGATGTACGGATTAAGTAAAGAAACCTAAGCATAATGCAAACAACTTAAAAGTTTCTCACTTTAAAATTTAACAGGGACGAGAAATTTCCTAACATAAAGTATTTCACTGATGTTTCTCACAGATTTTAATTATTTCATATTTATTGCAAAATGTAGGAGTTTTGAGTAATTGTGGGCTAACTTCTAATTTATGCAAAATTAATCATTGCAGTCCTCTAAGTTCCACTTCTTATTAAATTTCTTTCTGTTTTATTCAAATAATTTTTAATGCGTTGAGGTTTTAAGAATTATTACAGATTCATTTAAATGTGACGAATATTTAGTTCAAAGAACTAGCCATCAAAATTTCTTGATTTAATAACTGCAAAACAAAAAAGTTATTAGACATCAATCAGTTATTAGATTAGACTAACATCAATCTAATCTAATAACTGCAAAACAAAATCTTAAGAAATGCCGAAATAATAAAACTGTTTCACATTCTTCTATAGAAAATACTCAAACAGAATGTATCATAAGTGTAAAAAAAATCGAATCTCCAGGTTTCTGTCCTCATACCAGAAAAACATATCTTTGAAATTAGGTATGCATAGTTGTAAGCATAATAGCTATCTAATGTTTTAAGCAAGACGGATAAAATCTGGATATAATTTTTACATTTCATTTAAAATTTTTATCCAAATTGTAAGCAAAATTTATTTACGGGAAGATTTTCAATTATCTATCCAAATGAAAATGAACGCGATATCTACAAAACGTAAAGAACTAAGTTACAATACTTTAAAAATTCCTTTTTATCTTAAAAAGAAGATCTGTTTCCAAATTTTGAAAAAACCCTTTCAAAGTCTTAACTATATCTCACTCTGTACATTTGTATACATATAAACACGATAACTCAAAAACCCAATACTTTAGATAAATGAAATTGATCTTTTTACGACACATTTTGGTTTTAATCTGTCAAAAATTTTTCCAAAAGGTATATTCGGTTCACGAGAGCTATATTAAAAGCGTATGGCATTTGGTTATAATCGATAAAAAAAATGCTTTCAAAAGGTATACTTGTTTCTTTTCACTATACTAAAACTTTAATCGGTCAAAAAAGGCTCACAAAAGGTATACTCGGTTCTTTTCGCTATACCAAAAATGTATCGCAGTTCGGTTTTAATAGATCAAAAAATGCTTCCATGAAGTCTACTCGGCCCTTTTTGCTGCACTACAAAGAGCAAAATTTTCATATGAGAGACTCTAAAAATAAAATTCTGAATATTCATGGCCTTTTTTAAAGAATGAGATAACCTCTATGTTAAGGAGTACAAGGGAAAGTTTGAAAAAAAACCCACATTCCCAATAGTTCTTAAAGATAAGTGATTGAAAATATTTATCTTATTGTTGTCGATTATAAGCATAACAATGCGATAAATAATAAAAGTGAGATTTAGTTTGAAATGCATATCATTTTAATCAAGAATTTCTCAACAAATTCATTGATTTGCTCAACCCGAGATAAAAAATGAACAACATTAACCAAATGAAGATGATAGTCCACCAAACGAAGATTTTGGAAACCTTTAAATATCGATATAAGTGTCGACTTGTAGCAAGCAGTACACCAACAATTGATATTCTTTTGTAAGATTATGCAAAAGCAAATTATTATAGAGAGCATTAAATCCATGAAATTTTGCAATAATTTAATATTAACAGAAAGTAATAAAAAAAAATTCATACTGAAATGTTAAGTTTAAACTAATGATCACTTTAAAAAAACTAAATTATAATTTTAGATAAATGGTTTAGATTTTTAACTATAGAATTTTATAATTATAGAATCCTAATTTTATTTGTAGTTTTTTAAAAACTTTTTCAAAATTTAATAAAATTAAATTCAACATAGTAATGTTAAACTACAGTGGTTTTTTTTAATTGACAGTCAGATGTCTGTAGCTTTATCAGCCGTATAGCCACCAAATTTTGCACGGGAACTATTGACGACATGGGAAAAAGGAATCGGCTAAAAACTATTTTAGTTTTCAAAAGTTGTCGATAGGTGGAAATGTGGTGCTTTTGACCAAAATTTTAAGTTAAACTTCACGATAAGCTACTATAAACAGATAAATGAGTAACAAAGAATTTTTTTCTCAAATGGTTTTTTATTCGAAAAAATAACATCTGTAAATGGATACAAATTAAAAGAAAAGAGGAGATTCTATTCGACTCCCTTTTTATTCTTTGCTCTTTTGTTTTTATACAATAGAATCGCTTTCCCGAGGAAGATATCTGTTGTTTTCAATATGACCTTCATTTTCTTGTACTAAGCATTGCATTCTGTGCTGAAGCACTAACATCCAAATGTTGGGTAACTCCAAGTGTTCTGTTTTTACCAGCAGTGCTCATCAGATTTCTTTCAACGACTGCAGTCGGAACATCTGTGATCGTATCCTCCGATACCTTTTTCCATCCTCTACCAGTCGAGTTGCAAGAAAGCCTGTTTTTTTTTTCCAAATTGCTTAATTATTGCTTTCTCTGCATTATTCGATAGAGATCGTTTACTTAAATTGTTTCGACTTCTAAATTCGAGAAGAGCAATCACTGCATTGTATTCGTTATGATAAAAAAGCTTTACAAGTAATGCACGCTATGCTAAAGTGAGACGTCTTTTACAAATCAACTGATACTTCAAAAGATTTTCAATGCTCCACTTCTTTTTTATAACTCAAAATATTAGCTCTGGTGTCGACGTGGACTACGTAATCAGGAATTTGTATTTCGCAATTTTTCCCCGTGTGTTATGAAAAATTTTAGCTGTCTTAAAGTGTAAAGCTCCACTTTTTCCTCTATTGGTAACTTTTGAAATTAATTTTTCTAGGTCGTCAATATTCCCTGCACAAAGTTTGGTGGCTTTGTGGCTGATAGTTCAAGATGTAGAAATCTCTCAGTACAGTAAGTTTTTTAAAAAACACCCTGTACTTATATTTTCCAAAAATTTCAGCATTTTCATTCGCGATTCAGATACTTTCTTTTTTTACTCGTATGAGGAGTCCTGGAAAAGGATTATAATCATTAATAAATACGAATTTGAGGTTCTTTTCAATCTCCGAATTTCCAACATCCCTAAATTTGAATTATATATTTTTGGCATTGTTTCTATATGCCTGCGAACACAATGTCTCTAAAATTGTTTGGGGTAGACAAATGCAATTCAATATCTGGAGTTTAAAATAAATTTGTTTTTATCAAATTCCTTTCAGAGGAATTGCGAGACAAAATTTGATGCATAGTTTTAGCGTCTAAAATTATATTCTCCTCAAATTTTCAACCAAATGTTACAAAAGGTTGAATGTTTGTCAGTCTGTACTTCTATACTTTTTGATGCATGTAAGCGCAGTAGTTCATTAAGACAGATCTTAAATCGATTAAATTCGGTACATGATCCTGTAACTGCAAATATAGTTTTGTATTAAATTTTCGTATCAATTGATAGAAGAAAAGATGCTTAACACACATATTCTCAAGCTGCGTATATATAAATATAAAACGAAACACTATGGCACAACAATTTTATAGATTCGATTAATCTGTTTTTATATTATTTTATAATGTTCTTTTAATTATATTTCAATTACTGTAAATGCGCCATGGAAAGGTATTTAATATCTTAATAATATAAACACAATTAATTGTAATAACTAAAAATAAAAGGGAAAACATAATATTTTAAAAATATATTAGAATTAGAGCAAATTGGTACTCCCATAAAATTGATATAAATAAAAATTAAACTTTCTCAATTTTAAAATGGAGTTTAAATAGATTTTTTTTACAATGATATCCTTTAAATTTATTGAAGAGTAGCTTTGAAACCTAAATCAGTATTAAACTAACTATCCAAAAAATGTTTTGAAACATCCTTTATTATTAATCACTTAATGCTCAAGAAAGAACTCAGTGACAAATTAATTATCATTTCACTGAACATTATATATAATATCCATAATGTTTCCCCATTATGGATAATAATGTATAATGGACACATTATACATTATTTGTATAATGTGTCCATATTTAAATATTATCATGAATTATTATGGTGAACACTAAGTTTCAAATAATATTCATTAGGAAAGATAATAAAATGTTTTGAAAATTTTATAATTTTGATGCAATACTACTATAATACGAGATATTTAAAATGAAACGAAAATTCTAAGTTTACTGACACTCATTCACCAAATCTGAAACTGAAGTAGCATATTTGTTCAATAATTCCACACAAAAAGGCAAATTTATTTTGCTACAAACAATTTACAATAATTTTCTTGAATTCGTGAGAGTTACCTAACTCTTCAATCCTTCTGATATTCCAGCAATAAAATAAAATATTTCCGAATTTTCGGATGGATACAAAATTTCTTACAGCCTTTTTTTTTAATTTTTTAAAACACGCGGTAATCCAAAGAGTTAAAAGATGGAGCACAATTCAAACTCTACTTGAAATATACAATAAATAAGTAGAATAAGGAAATGAGAGGCAAAAGCACTTAATAATTTAAGTTTTGATTTCCCGCCTGTGGGAATGTGAACAGCATTGTTGTGAAAAATAATCTTCTTTATCTATAAATGAAGGTGTTTTTTTTTCTTTTACTTCTTTACTAGTCACCTATGGCGAGTAATTAGTTTAGTGAAAATATTGTTTGATATTTATTTGCAATCAAGTTTCTTTTGCATCAATTCATGAGATTTCTTAATTTTTAACAGATATCAAAATTATGCTATTTTAATTTCTTTATACTTATTCTGCTTATACATAATCTTAATTGAGTCGAGCCCTATGACATCCTAATGCGTGTAAGAGAATAACTCGCTAGTTTATCTATTTTCTAAAATTCTTAGTATTGCAGCTTCACTTTTTTAATTTATTTTCCGAACAAATCTGATAATAAACAGAATCCTTCGTTCTTACCTTTAAAAAATGAAAGAAAAACTCGCTATAAATATTTAACGAAACAATGAAACCAATTTTAATTTGTGTTCAAAGATATAATCTATTACTAAATATTTTTAGAAGAGTTTTAGAAAGAGTTTTAGGCACAAAAGAGTTTTAGAAAGAGTACCAAAATATTTTTTTTTTAAATCTAGAAATGGTGTGAAAATTAGATTATTTTAATAATATCTATGCAAAATATCCCAGGGAGATGACAAAATCTAGCTTAATTTTTAATTAAAAGAAATCTCTCCGATTTGGGGATTCTGGATCAAACGGCAATACACGCGTATACATTCTTCGTAATTATTAGTAGAGATTTAAAATATTTGGCAAAGAAAGATTATACTCTCTAATAATGGCTTTAACTCTAATGAAAGATTTTCCAACAAATATTTATAAAACTACAATAACATCACAGAAAAATGTGGCCATAATTTTTCTAGTTGAAGAAAGAGAGTTTTTCTTTTGTGAAACAGAATCCTCTTTAGTAATCCATTGTTTGCATCGTTTCTTTTTCTCTGGTCACGTTCATGACTTCATGTTTCATCCAACACTATTAAAAACACACTCAAAAAAGCTTTAATGGGGAATGAGGGAGAGATTCCTTTGAAATAACATTTTTTTTTAACTCTTAGATTCAGAGAAAGCAATAGCGTGCTTATTTTATATAGAATTTTATCAACGTTCCTATGAATTTATACATGTATAAGACAGGTTAAGATTCCTGTTATCTTATGAGTGTCTTCATTCTTTTCTCATAAATCACTAAAGTTGCAATATGGTGGAGATTTTAAAACTTAAATCTATTGCAGTCAACGACTAGACGGGATTTATATACATCCTTTATTCACAGTCTCTTGGTTAAAATAAAAAAAATTATGTATATTTAGTTATTTATTCAAAATAATCCATCATTATCTTATCAGCTCTAGACACACTTCTTTTCTATAGTCTTCCAAGGTTCTACCATTGTCCTTCACCCCGTCTTTTTTTGTTAGCTCCACATATTCTTCTACCCCTTATCTTGTGCTGGTGGTGGGAAGAAATTCGTTTATGTGATCTACAATATCGGTTCAGCGATATCGATCACATTCTCAGCGTATTTTTCACTATATAAAATGATCGAAGTGACTCTTCTGCATATTTCTGCTATTTGGACAAAGAAAAAAAATTTTGAAAGCGATATAATATATGCTCATTAAATAGTAAGAGTAAAATACCATTAGTCTCGTGATATGTGGTGATCTCTCATTAAGAAATGTAAAATTTTGTTTTAAAAATTCAACAGAATAATAAAATACCATTGAATTTATATATTCTCACAGGATAGGCTTCAACAAATAATCATTTTTCAGCCATTTAATATGCATAGCCATATTAAAAAGAAATGTATCCTTTTCAGTCACAGGATTACAATATTTGAGCAGGGGCAAGATTTCTTACTTCGTTAAATCAGCAAAATGATCTGTGAGCATTATTTTAATTTTTATAAATATTGATTTCGTCATGCATGTTGCGAAAATAAAGATATTGTATTCTCTAACCGTTTCTGATCGGCAGAGATTATTTTTACTTTCATGCATCCTGATTCTTGCATGTTTAGTAAAATAAAGATATTACATCTCTAACAATTGTATCTATAACAAAGGTTTTGTAACCACAAAATGAAAATCTTAATCACAGATCCCTCATTAACATGTCATTCCCCAAGAGTTTTTAAATTCAACCCGTGGTTTAAAAAAATTCTGCTAGAATTTTAGTATAGAATTTGCTCATTTTTGTATTGCTAATTTCTAATTAATTTTATAAATCTGCTAACTAATCCATCTTTCCTTACCATAAAATTCTTGAATAAAAAGCAATTCATGAAATACATTATAATTCGAATCCAACTTGATGTTTCCAGAAAACTTGTCTAAACAATTTTTAGAACATACCATTTCCAACAAAATTTTTAAATTAACTCTAAAATATGAGTATCATTGGAGTTTTAACTGCTCAGTTTTTGATGGAAAGCAGGAAAATATCTTAATTCGACTTTCAGTTTAACATCTAGAAAATGAATAATTAATACTTTAAAAGTTTCACATTACGCATAATCAAATCATCTTTTGCAAATGAGGGACACACACACACACACACACACACACACACACACACACACACACACACACACACACACACACATATATATATATATATATATATATATATATATATATATATATATATATATATATATATATATATATATATATATATATATATATATATATATACATACATACATATACAGCAAACTATAGTAAAGTGCCTATGCTAAACTTACTGAGCGTCTTTAGTGGCAAAACAAAAAAATAAAGAAGGAACATCGAACAAACCAGACAGAATAATATACTCTATACTATCATCAAAATACAACAAAAGGATTCATGGTGTTATTTGTAAAATCGACAGAGATATTTGCAATTATGAACATTCCATGACTTGAAAAAGGGTTCATCCTAAAAATGAAAAATATTATCCGATAATATCATACAGTTTTTCCGAGTTAAGTACCTACTACATGAAGTTTAAGCAAAGTGAAATAAAGAAGAAACAAAAAATAAACACACTTGAAGGGGTTTAGTTTAGTTTAATTATATTAATGTCCCGTTTTAAAGCAACACGAGGGCTATTTTGAGATGGACCTCGTAATTTTGAACCACGGTCAGATGACGAGAACGACACCTCAACTGGCACCCCCCTCTCCACACCACGCCACACCAGCTGGAGGACGTTTGGCCTGACAGATTTAACGTGCAAGAGACCCCCTCACATTACGGATCTTCGGTGGAATGAAGTCTTGAACCTGAAACCCTCCAGTTCCGAAGCCAAAACCTTACCACCAGGCCACCGCGGCCCCACACTTGAAGGGGAGGGGCAATTTAAGGATACATTTTTTCATTTCTCTCCTTAATTTCAGATTGTTATCAAAATGCATAATTATATAGGGCTAAACTTAAGTTGAAGTAAAATATCTACTCACTATAAGATGAAATTCAGAGTTACAGTTCTTATACCTAAGTCAGTAGGAATTGATTTAGATATTTTAAATAATATGCATCTTTTTATATACAGCCGCATCACAATTGAACGTACTAGCATCTAAAAAATTTATTGTAGCCGACTACTATCTTTAACATAATCTGTCTATAACTCTGACCGATTCACTAAACTGACATTCTGTTAGAGGTAATTGGCCCCCAGCTACAAAGGGGCCAGGCCACTTCCTCCTCCTCTTCCCGTTCACTTGTCTTCCTATTAAACAAGAACATGACATCACTTAACGAAAATCTCCTCGAAATTCTCAATATTTCTCCGATTTCTCATTTGACCATAACAGAAATCGAAACACTTTCAAACAGTTGATAAAAAAACTGCCAATTTTTCCCACCATGTAATTCAGAGTTTTAAGATTATTCAATACCATCAATACTGTGCTTAACTCATTATTTTCAACTTTAAGATTCTTTCTTAATTCCGAAATTTTTGTGTATTCCTTTAAATAATGTTAAAGAGTAACGATTCATCCACCGATATTTAAAGAGTACATTATTGTCGATTCAGGTATCATTAAGCATTGAATGTTATGTAGTTTTTTTAATATTTAGAATACCCATTTTCTCCGACTATTTTCATTATCTTTAGAACGGCGACAACTATGACTATAAAAGTGGTGTCTGCGAACAGAAAACTAAATAAGTATATTTGTTGCAATAAAAGCCATTATGAATTTTGAGAATAAAGTCTAAAAAATTTAGTTTTAGTGCATAAAGCAAAAGTTACTGTCATAGTTTTTGAATTAAACACCCCACTGTTTTTGAAAATTACTCTGTTTATTTAAGTAAATGATAGAATTTCGGATGCAAGTAGGTTCCTGTTATCTTCTGACAACCAAACAGTTAGAAGCTGGCCCGTCGTTTTCCATTTTAAATGTGGATGTTCCAAATAAATCTTTCGTGAGCCATTTCCTCAATATCCATGATTTATTCCATTAGAATTCTAAGGCGATGCAAGGAGACGATGGAACTGCGTGGGTACGTGTGCAGACACGAAATGTCATCGTTCATTTGAAATGAAAATGGATTACGAAATGTTTCACCACGGCCAGAGCCATAGTTTGAGAAATATTCTCCGTTTTCTTTCCATTTCCTTAAATCTTGAAGGAAATAATATTAACTAACATGACTTTGTAATAGACATAGCTAGTTGATAAGTTCAACAGCATAGATATTAACACGATGGTCATTAAAAGAAACCAGAAGTAGCGAACTGCCCAAGATTTTCTGATGAATTCTGCAACAAATTTTTACTCTCTTCCTTCATGTAAAATTTGGACCTTGCGTAAGACCGTGAATATCTTCCATAGCACTAAACAATAGTTTCGAAAGATAGTTCTTTGGCACGTATTTAGCATTTTAATTCAATTTGTCTTGAAAAATATGTAGTTTGGGCATCTTTTTTGCCGATAGGTTATCACGAAATTTTAACATGAAACTATCGAGTCATCAGATAGCATACCGAATTTCTTTTATTCAAGTCATTGCGGACTAGATTGGTCAATCGTTAGACATATTGGCTTCAAAGTTTTATAAAAATGTATATTTTAGATGCTAATCTTGCGTACCAAAATTTTCCGACTAGAGTTCTTAGATTTTTTTGTAGTTATTTAGTTCTTACGTACTCCAGCAATCAGACAGATAGAATTCGCCGAATAAATTTTTTTTTAAATTTATCCTTAATTAACCAATTTGATTGTAAGTCCGTATACCATATTTCATTCGTATAGCTTAAAGTGTTTTTCGGTTACCCTGTTTACAGACAGACTGAACTTACCACTGATCGCCTGCAAACAGACATCCATAATGCTAAAAATATATTGTAATTTTTTAACTCAGAGAGATCTGCAAAGTGCAAATTTGTCAAAATATCGTGTTCGATTATTCTATAGTTCGTGAGAAACAGTACATACGTAAAATTTCTTTCATGAGAAAGCAATTAAATTTTTTAGGATAAGTTGAAAAGTTTGCAGTTATAGAATTGGTGCTAACTTTGTAACAGATGATAATTAAATAATTATGATTTCATGATAATTTAATATGAACAAAACATAATTAATATTGAAGAACTTTTTTAAATACTTTAAACTTTAAGAACTTTATAACTTACACAGAAAATATTAGACTGACAGACACATAACATTGGATGGACTCTCCAAACTCTGATAAATAAGACACTCTATATAGTCTTTAAGGTATCCGATTAAGTGAAAAACACTGATTATCAACCACATTGCGAATTATTATTTTCTGCAGTTCAGACTTATCTCTTTCCAAAACAGTTTATCTTATCTACGAAAAGGAAGACCTGACATATCTTCCAAGGAAATTTTAAGCATAACAGTTTTTTAGCTAAAATTTGTCTTTAACTTCAATTTTCCCAAAACTTTAATTTTTATAAAAATTCTCAACCGTTAATATATCTCAACCGTTAACATGAAAACTACACCTGAGTCTACATCTTCCTCTGTAAGCTCTCTTTGGCTTTGAACATGGTAGGTTTTCGGTTCGAAACCAGTTTCTACCGAAGAATCATCGTGTAAGTAGATATGGTTCATGTTAAATCAGTCGAGGGCCAAAAGTCCTCTATCTAGTGTGGCATGAAAGTTTGGGTAGAGGGGTACCAGCTCAGGTACCATTCTCGTCCTCTGACCACAATTCAAAACCACGAGGTCTGTCCCAATATAATCCTAGTATTGCTTTGAAGCGGGACGTTAGCTTAACTTCTCTGATAGATGAAAATTCAGTCCTTGAGAATACCGCTTGCCCTAAGCCTACGCGGCATTTATAGGATAGAAGAGAGTTTTAAACAGGATATATTGTAGTCATAAACCGCATTACTTGGCTCCCATATTTCCATGCTAAGAGTACAAAGAGTGTATCGCAGAAAAATAATAGGAGGTTATAATGAATAGATTCATCATTGAACTGTGTACATTTCCCCCTTCATCCCATTATTGGTATATGTTCAGTCACTTGTTGTGGAGGAATGAAGGACAGTTATATCTACAAAACTTTGATTCTCAATCGTTTCTTACTTCCTCATTAATCTCTTACACTTTTTAAAATCTATTGGTTTTTATCCATATATTTAGTCTATTGTCATTTTTAAGGTTATCCACTACTAATTTTTATTTCAAATTGTACCAAAGCAATTCAAATTTTCAACTTGAAATAAATCTATCAAGTCTGGCGTAGCATGGCTAAATCTATGGCCCTTGTGCCAAACCAAACCTACTTCTCCACAAGACTCGTTTCCTTTCCAATCACATCCACAAATTCACAACAGCCAACCTATTTCTGTCATGGTCATATCATCAATCCAAATTTAAAATACTGTGCATCATTTTATTGACTCACAAAATTCTCAGACATCTGTACCTTTGATTTAAATCACTTCCCCTCTCTCACCAAATAAATATTCCAACATTCTGCTGTAAATAACTGTTCCCAAACGGCCGAGCAAAGCGTTTCTACCTTCCGTCCTGCTACCCCCTCCCCCTTCAATCAATGTAGCACTCAGACTGGCTGGAGTCCGGCCCGGTCGTCACTCCGGCTACTTCCGGGCGAGGTAATCTTCCGAGAGTGCGTATTTTCTTTCGGCTCCATTAAGCCGCTGACAAGGGAACCGATGGATTTTCTTGACGCCTTCCCAGCGCTTTCATTACTTGTATCATCGCGGATCTTAACTCTTGTCTTCTTTCTTGAAACACGGGAATATTCAGGTCTGATTCTGGAAGTCATTATTAGAAGAAGCAAAAGAAGAAGTGAAATTATTAGAATTATTAGAAGAAGCGAAAGACAATGAATCATTAATTCAGTTCAGGATGGGATTAATGTGGGATAAAAAAAAATCTGCACGTATAAAATGCAAACATATAGGGCTCATAAATTTCCTTTATTTTTTGTTTATTGTGAAATGGCAACTATCGAACGTAAACATGAATATTTGAAAGTTTCAGGCCGCTTTATTTAGCGTTTGTACAACGAAAGAGAATGAACTATTACTTGAGTTCAGAATGAGATTACTGTCAGATAAAAAAGAATCTGTATATGTTAAGTGCAAACATATGTGGCACTTAAATGTCCCTTATTATTTATTTATTGCGGAAGGGCAACCAACTATCGAACGTAAAGATTCAGAAAGAACATATGAAAGATTCAGATTCCTTTATTTAACATTTTTACAGCTGCACTTGCCGGCGTCTTGGGATCTACACAACAGCATTTCGCGTTTTTGCAGCTGCACTTCCGTGTTATCTGGGCATCCTGGGTTCGAGTTCCGGTTCGGACATGTTTTTTCATCCTCTGTTCTATCTGTGAAATGTGTGAATGTGCCCTCCTGTAAAAAGGGATTGTGTAGGCGAATGAGTGATGCGTGAATGACAAAGTTGTACTCTTGGCCCTAGTTGGCACCACTAAAACAAGAGACGCACTCCATCGGCCTAAATCGACTGTCTTCGTAACAGCGAGCTTGTCCAATGGCAAGTGCCATAAAAAAATACAGCTGCATTTAATCCAGCGTTTCGCTAATTAAATAAAATTGTCATATTATAAATGCTGCTCAACTTTTTTGAACTTCAGTCAGTCAGAAGCTGTATACGAAATTTTGAAATCTTAATCGAAGAAAAAAATAGGTTTAACTATTGATGGATATTCACTATTACTTATTTACGGAAATAGATGACTATACCTTCCAAAGTTCTTAATTTTGCAAACAATTCGTGAGTTATCTTAAATTCAAAAAATTATCTCCTTAATGATATTAGTTATCGTACCTCTTCGAGATCCTTCGGATTTTTGAAGTGACTCACAAAAGTATTGGTTTTAAATTAAAGATGCTCACAAACGTGTTGAATTTTTACCTTCAATTGTTATTTTTCATTTCCAATCAATTACAAGATTATATTTTGGTTTTTCCTTTTAACAGACCAGTAATTTTGTGTTATTTATTTATAATCACCCTGTACTTCTAAGATGAACTCATAATATGATGTTAGACATATTTCTTAACAGCTTGGGTGAAAATATATATTGTTACTAATTTGGTTCTAATTAATTAATTACTAATTAAAATTACTAATTAAAAACCCGGCAAGGTTAGTTAAATCACTGGAAAGAACATTTTACGATAGAATTTTAAACATTTTTAATGTTATAATAATATTTCAGAAACAAAAAGCGATATGCAAGTCTGGGACAACTGCTATCAATAACAAATCACTCATTAAAAAAATAATAAAATAAAAGACATGGTTTGGAATAACAGAGGTAGACTAAGCGAGTTAGTTTTTATATACAAAAGTGTGGCATTAAATATAGTTTCGTCAGAATTTTTTTTCTTTTATGGTAGATCCTATTATAAATTATCTGCATGGCAAATGACCTGTTTGTTGCTGATCGGATGTCGAATCAATGATCCTAGTGCTGAGCGATTGTTTGGCGATTTGAAGTCTTGGTGACGAATTTGGAGATTTTAGCGACAAAAATATACCAAAAGCTTTCAGAATTTTGGTGATAGAGCCAGTTGGAACCTAAATATGCTTGACTTTTCGAGAATCTTCTCAACCGTGTTCTCAGTAACTGTAAAAGATTTTGCGATCGAGCTGAAGGCTGCGTTTTCTGTTGAACGAGGTCTCACCCTGAGGGCTTCAGGATGCTCCTCTTTGTTGTGCTGTTTGCGTACTGTTGTTTGTGAAAAGAGCTGCTGTGTTATTGCTTGAATGCGTCTCAGCTGTGAATTTGTTGTCTGCTTCGTTTGTCGTCGTTTGTTACAGAGGCCTGTTGTCTGTTCCTGTCTATACAAACCCAATTAGTTAACCCTTTAACTTTAAGAACTTAGTGGAGGAAGTGTTTAGGATCAGGAATGGTATTAGAAAACAAGGAGTAAGCAGGAGCAATAACTACAGCATACACCATCGAGGCTACGGAACATGAAGTCACACGAGAGGAACCCAAAAATCCTTTCCCAGCTATATTCTATTATATCTTTCCAATTAGATATCTCAAGAGAGGGCATTAAGGTGTAAGAGTTTGCAAACTACGTCTTCTACTAGTTGTAATTACGAGAAATAACTTTAGATGAAAATCTTTTTTAATGTATTTTGAATCTTTTTATATTAAAAGCGTCATTTAAAATTAATTTGTAGCTATTTTTATTATGTTTGAAGTTATGTAGGTTAGTACGTATTCCGTATTTATTACTAAACTGTAATACATACTGTGCACCATATTTTTAGCTGACCAAACCTACGCCACTAGGTGGACCGCAACATCTTGAAAAAATTAGTAGAAGTAGCCCGTATCCTAGAAAAGCCTGCCCAATCTGCTTAGGGCCTTTTTTATTCCGATAACTATAACAGCATAAAAGGGCACTAACTATAACAGATATCATGGCACTTGGAGGATGGCACTTGGCACTTTACTAAGTGATTTTCCGTTTTAAAAGACGTTATATTTCGCTTAATTGCTGAGAATACGAAACAATACTAATAATTATGTTATAATAAGAATTAGAATAATAAATATACTAAAAGTTATAATAATAAATAATGAATGAAAATGAAATCAACGATTGCAAATTTCAATTTATCATGTAATATATAATTTTTAAGTAAGTGTTTATCTTCAGTGATGTAAATCATTAACCTGTTTAAACCGGTTTGAAATTGTCATGAGGCTTCTATATCGCTCTTTATCCCCTCTCTATGTATATGCTATTATCAAATGATAAACTGTTTACCAATAAATTCTTAAACATATTAATTAATGTAGTTTTTATTAGAATCCTTATAAAAACAACATTTTTGTAAACACAAACTGCTGTTTTCCAATTTCTGATATCATAAAACTGTTTCATATGGATTCATCTTAGAACAGGAATCAAATCCTTCAATGTTTCCTACTTAAGAATGAATGACGTGGTATTTCCCCACTGGGAAAGAAATATGCTTTTATCAAAGCTGTTATTGAACGCGAGTGAAGGTTTTTTTTTTTTTTTTTTTTTTTTTTTTTTTTTTTACATATTATAAAAATTTAATTATTTAATTTCCTCCAAAAAAATTACATTTCATGAAAATAACAGTTATGTCATAATGCTACGTCAATCATTTAAAATCGCATCTGTTTTCAAAGAAACGCACATAATAATAATGCATTACTGGTAAAAGCAGGCAAAAAATATATGCAATTAAAAGATGATGATGAATATTGCTATTTATGCTTTATTCATTGCTTAAGCGATTTAAAGATTCATCTATTTGCTTCCTTCAATTATTCAAAACCTCCTAATGAAAACAGGCTCATGTTCTCACAGGATAATAAATACTAAATGATACTAATAATGCAAAACCAAAAATTAATGCAAGTGTCAGGCATGTCATTACAGAGCAAAATTTAATTATTTTTAGAAAATTTCTAATAATATTTTATTATTTAAACACTTGGCTACTCCTGCTTAGGATTGAATCTTTTCTTTTCCAGCATCAAATATGAAACACTCACTCTCCCATTAGTTGAAGCAAATACCTTAATAAAATCTTATATCAGATTAAAAACAATCAACATCTGTATTTATCTCAACTAAAAGAAACTGTCTATTTTCAAACGCATTTTTGAGACTTTATTAAATATGGAATAAAAAATCTTCTAAACAGCACAAATCAACGAAATATAAATATTTCTCTGCAATAACTTCGGAGTATATTATTCGTAACTTTCCGTTTGCAGAGAACAGCGAGAAATCGCTAAATAATGTAGAAAAAATTGAGTTTGAATGACAATTTATAACAATGCTTTCCATTGTAATGAAAATCAGTTTAATTTTTACTGTTTCATGAAACCTTTCATTTTCGTCATTTTACAATGATAAAATTATGATTAAAAATTAATGCTTTATTTGCACTTTAAAATCAGAGTAGTATTTCCACAATAACTTTTTATTAGCATGATAAATTTTAGGCTAGAATTATTTTTATAAATCACTAGATGTTGACTTTATGATATTAAAATTCAGAATAATTACTTGAATCTTTGCACATAA
>JAPMOQ010016726.1:2287186-2297900 GCA_026543055.1 Argiope trifasciata
ATTCTGGAGTTCTCAGGATAAAACGGACGGGGAACTCGCTTTCTAAAGAACACTGCAAGCAGAGAATGCAATTGGATAATAAGCTTCGCTTTGTGTGCGTGCGTGTGTGTGTGTGTGTGTGTGTGTGTGTGTGTGTGTGTGTGTGTGTGTGTGTGTGTGTGTGTGTGTGTGTGTGAATGTGTGTGAATGTGCGCGAGTGTGCAAGCGGGCTTTTGCAATTTCTGCATCAGGAAAAGAATGTTTATATTCTATGTGCCCTTTTCTAATAAAATTTATGTATCTTCGTTCCTTATAAAGCTATCAGTAAAATTCTTCTATTTTCCTTACCCTCCAAATGGTTGCCAAGTTTTTTACCAACGTCAATTTCATTGCCATGGCATCTACTGAGCATTCCGCAAAATACATACAAAATAATCTTTCTTACAATGAAATTGATTGCGCTGGGAAGCAATAATATAGACTCGTGTTCAAATCCACAATACCGTAAACATAATCAATGCAAATATAATGCAAATCTTACGCATTGAACACCAAGTTCAACAAAATGTTTTCAATTCATTATATGAACCAATAGTATCTCCTACTTAACTGCCATGTAATTTCTATAATTTCTGCTTCAGTAAGTACTGCAATTCATACTTACACAGCCTATTGTTACAAACCTGTAATTTTGCTTCCTAACACAAATAATGTACTCGCAAAAAAGATTTACAGCTATCTGTATTGGATGCTGTCAGGTGTCGCATCAGACATCCCAGTGCTTGGCCATAAACTTGGCTATTATTTGGTGACATAATGGGCAGTTCTCTAAACATCGAGAATTTTCACGATCGGTTAGGAAGTGAGATGAACCCTGATTGGCTGAGAAGCTTCTTGCCCCACCTCCCGAGAACTATAAAAGATCGACACTCAAAGGCTACCTTAGTTATGAATTAGACGTGTTCAAGGGCAGTTGCAGTCGCTGAAAGGATAGCGAAGCAACGGTGGAATGCTAAGTTACAGTATCCCATATCCTGTCATGTGTATCAGCCAGTTGTGTGAAGAAATTAAATCGAGAAGAGATAGAGAAGTGTTTCAGCCGTGTGGAGAGACATTAGAGTGAAGCTCCAAGGATTCCTTTCCTACTGAACCCTGTCTGCCCGCTTTGTGTGTTGTGGATATTGTTACTACTTGTGAGCTACTGTTATTGCTGTGTGTTCATCTCGTCTGCAAATATCTGTCGTCTTTGTGCTGTTTTGCCTTCGTATAAATAAACGTCTTAGTTTTTTTTTCTACTAAAAGACTGTTGATTGTGTTTTCCACACCATGCATCTACTATAAATAAACTAACCCGAAGGAAGTAAAATCCGTAAATATGTGACTCCGAACCACCGAGAACCAGCTCGAGAGCAGGCATGAAAAATTATAGTATTTCTAAACAGGATTTTTTTAGCTGGCAAGATAATAATGATGTTATGACTGAATAATGAAATCATTACTGATGACGGAACCTACCCTCTTTCAAGCGTTTCATTCAAAAAATGTTAATAATTTACTTATTTTAGATAGCCAACATCTCTCCTTTTAGCATCTATGGTGACTCGATTACACAGCTCTTGTAAAACGTCTCTAGATCAAAGGAATTATTCTTTGCGATTATAAAGACAAAATCGTATTTATTAATATTATGATCAGAAACATTTTCCTGGTTCTTCCGCAGAAATTTTAAGTTTTTTAGGAACTGTAAACATTTTTTTGTTAAACTTTGCTTTAAATTTCAACAACAATTTTACGCAATTTAATTTATAAAAGTCTTTCTGAATAAAAAATTGTTCCCTGCTTTTCAAAGAACTGTCTTAAATATGTTTAATATCTGTTAATAAAACCTTTTGAAAACATATTCAGTCATAAAAAAAGTTTCATTAAATTTTTTATATAAAAACTTTTTAATTAAATTTCATTCATTATTATTATTATTTTACTTACAGGTGGAATTTTTTTACATCGTCATCCGCTTTTTTTATGTAAAAATTTAATTGGTTTTTTTCCTTCACCTGATAACCAGCGACGAGCGAATTCCAAAATGTTTTGCAGAAAAGCGAAAGGAAATAAAAAAAACTGCATGGCCTTTCAATGTTATCCGTAGATGCATTTTTTATCTGATTCATAAAAAAAATAAAGCTGAACTCTTATCTATAATTTTATCTTTATCTTAAAATATTTTTATAATTTTATCTTTTCTTTTTTACAATTGTATCTTATCTTTTATGATTTCCTTTTTTAGAAGCAAAGCATTTTTTAATTCGAAAAACGTTACATTTCTCTTTAATTATTTAAAAAAACCGCTTTAAAAAATTTATGGGGATTGATACAAACATTATATACAATTTTTCAACGAGAGGAGAAGTGTATTTCAATTTATCTATAACAAAAGAAGTTTTTTTAAAAAGAAAAAATATTAGAGTAGTGAAATATTTGAAAAAGTTACGAGGGCAAAGCGCCCTCGTGGAATAATGGAACACAATTCAACAAATTCCTGGATTTACCATAATTTGGTTGTAAAGAGTTGGCAGATGAATTCCATGTCCTCAGACGATTTTATTCCGAAACGTCGTTTTAGGGAAGGGGGTCAAAGTTCGCCTGGCTATGCTCCTTTATAACACACGTAAAGATATATAGCTAATAAAAGTATGGATAAAAAGTGTTCCAAGATTAATAATTTGTGTTTATTATATCCTTATCTTATTCAAATGTCAGAATGCATCTGGCATCATTTGACGTTGAAACTCGAGTATCAACTTATTAGAACAAGGTACAGTGTATATAATACACTCCTCTGTAAAATTCGCAAATTAGAAGATAATGAAGATGCTGTTATGTATATAGAATTTATTTAAAAAGGTACTAAAGTTGATTTTGCAAAATATTTTAAAATATTATATACATAGTATAAACTGCAGTCTCTTGAAAGCGTCTGTATGTTGGAACCACAAAAGCTGAAGAAGTAGTTAACTGATTCTTGAGATATTTGTACCATTTTGTAGATCCACTATTGGGAAAGGTTTTAGCACATTAAAGTCATGTCAAAATAAAAAAGGAGTTCCATAATTGCAATTTTAATTATTCTGCATATGCGCGAAAACCTCAAGTTGCACTTATGCAAATAGCAAGAGCTATGGTATGCATATGCGATACATTTCTTTGTTTACATCTGATTTTAAAAAGCGATTTGAATCCCATTATGCCCAAAAAAAGGAAATCGAATCTTGGCCTGAATACATTAAATGCCAAAAAGCTTCGTTTGTTGCATGATAAGGAAAATGAAGACGAAAGAAACGCTCAATTAGCGAATATCAGAGAAATAATGTCCACACAGACAAGACAGTCTTTTGATGAGCAAAATAGCAGTCTTTTTTTAAATCGCACAACAGCTGAATTGCCCAGATAGAATGAATCTCCTGAGAAGCAAAATGATCGCCTGTTTGCTGAAAGAAAAATACATTTAAATTTGAAACAGAGGACAAGTAAAGAAACAAACATTTAAAACAACGTTTCTATTGAATATTTTTAGTGGATTGTTTTGTCTTTTGACATATCATATATTTACTTCTTCAACAGTTTAAATATTTATGAATATGTACTATAAAAATTATGTTGTATCTATTTTTGAAAATTTCTAATTATATTTTATGTTTGTTTGATGTTGCGTAATATGCCCATGTTATATCGGGTGGAGGCTAGACTTAAGTTTAAAGCTAATTTTTCTACTTCGGTGTTATACCAAGGGTAACGCCGTACGGGTCCTGCTAGTACAATTATATACAAGGTGGCCAGAAATAAAACACCCCTACTCTGACCTCCATGGATATCGAACTACTCAGTGTAAAGGCTCAAAATTTTGTACACATACTATTCAAAATATGGGGAAACGGATTTCACGAAAAAAAAAATTAGTTCCTGAAATCACCGATAGGTGGCGCTGCACAACTGGAACTATGATCAAAAGACACAAATAATAATAAAAATTAAAATGTTTATGCGGAATGGAATGCTTCCATGCTTCCTTTTTAATTTTTCTGCCCCTTATGGAAAATAAAAATAGTAAAGAAGCTAGAACTCCCGTTGTAACTGCAATTTCATACTGTAACCAGAAAAATTTGCATAAAGCATGGTTAGAAGCCATGTTCTGGGTATAAAAGAAGTTAAAAGGTGGGGAATGTCATTCTTATTAGTGATGGCTGTCACGCTGCCAGAACGCGCTTTGCTTGTGAAGTTGTTTTACGAGAATAAAGGAAATGCTCCAGCAGCACTTCGAGAGTTTCGCCGACTTAAGGATTTGCGTAAGGGACCATTGCTTCCACAAGCTCTCAGGAGAATGATCGCTCGATTCGAGGAAACTGGACATCTTGGAGTTCAGCCTGGTCGAGGACGCAAACCGGTTCGTTCAGATGTCGTTGAAGATGTTGCCACCGGTATTGTTGAACAGTCAATGGATAATGTTTTAGGCTGCAGTAGTGCACGTGCAGTGTCACGACACTTGGGTGTTCCCTATAGCACAGTGTGGAACGTACTCAGAAAAATGGTGCATTGTTTCCCGTACAAAATCCGCCCTAATCAACAATTGCTGGCCACAGACAGGGAGATGCGACTGACCTTTGCATTGACATTTCTTGCTAGAGTTGAAGTGGATGCATCGTGGCCGTGGCAGATTCTGTGGAGCGATGAGGCCCATTTCCACCTCAGTGGAACAGTGAACACCCATAACTGTCGCATATGGGACACGACAAACCCCCGTACCTTCCAAGAGATTCCACTCCACTCACCGAAAGTTACAGTCTGGTGTGGATTCACAGCCACATTCATCCTTGGACCGTTCTTTTTCGAAGAGGTTACTTCCAATGGCCTTGAGACATGTACCGTGACGGCCAACAGGTACAAAAGGATGCTCGAAACATTTGTTGTACCCATTTGCAGCAGCGCCAATGCCTTGACACCATTACTTTTATGCAAGATGGAGCACCTCCACACATTGGACTCCCTGTGCAACAGTTTCTTCGCCAACATTTCACCACTGACAGAATAATCAGTCGCGCGTTTCCGACAACTTGGCCATCTCGTTCACCGGATCTTAATCCGTGTGATTTTTGGCTTTGGGGACACTTAAAAAACCTTGTTTATCGAGAACGTCTGATAACCTTGGCAGATTTGAAAGAGAGTATCAGTCTGCATGTGAGAAGCATCTCAGATGACCAGTTACGATCCGCAGTTGAACAAGCTGTCCACAGACTTCACATTTTACATCTTCAGGAAGGGAACCATATTGAGCAGCATTCCCTGCATCGATAACGTCCTTGTTTCATGTATGCTTGGTACTTTCAAATAAAATGTGTTTAAAACGTGTTTTTGTGTCTTTTCAGCATACGTCCAGTGGTACAGCGCCACCTATCGGTGATTTCTGGAACTAAATTTTTTTTTCGTGAAATCCGTTTTCCCATTTTTTGAATAGTATGTCCACAAATTTTCAAGCCTTTACACTGAGTAGTTCGATATCCAGGGAGGTCAGAGTAGGGGTGTTTTATTTCTGGCCACCCGGTAATTCCCTGTATTTTAGTTAAGTTTAGTTTAGTTATTTTTAAAGTCTCCTTTAAAAGCAACATTAATACTTTTGGGACGAACCTCGTAACTTTCAGCCATTTCCAGATGATGAGAACGATACCTGAACTGGCACTCCCTCTTCAGACTTGTACAGCACATTAGTGGGAGGCCGTTTAGCTCAATGAATCGATTAATTTAACTGGCAACAGACCCATTTATACAACGGTTCTTCTGTGGAATCGGGTCTCAAACCTGAAACCTGCCGGTTCCGATGCTGAGATCTTACTACCAGATCAATTCGGACCTACCCTTATAAATATTATATATAATATACCTGTCTAGGCATTATATTGTTCTCAAGAATAGCATGAAATGTATCTATAAAGATCTATGTCAGCTTCTGCATTATCGAATGTTCTGTTTCTTCTTATACACTATACTTTGATGGTGACCAGTTTGTTAATTTCTAAACCTTTGATATATGCACGCACTTCTAATTAGAAATTGCTTACTTTAAAATGATTTAATTTGATTCAATACATACAATATTGATAATATTGTGAAATCTAAATTGTTTTGCTGACTCTTCAGTCCTATAAATCGTATTCAGGAAAATAGTTTGAACATTGCCAACATTTTAAACAAGAAAATTTCCATTTTTCTTCTACTAAAAATTGATCGATCATCATTTATCAGTTTTGTTATTTTATGCTTCTTAATGGCTACTTGAAGATGTCGTCGTTCTCTCATTAGTAGATTGTATGCGAAAAAGTCATTGAAAAATTTAAAATGGCAAAAATTATGAAATTTAAGGATTCTTAATCTGTTTTTGATTACAGATGAATTGAACAATTATATCTCTTCACAGAGAATTTGATATTCCACGATCAGATAATTAATTTCAGAACAATTTGTTTTCTTGTCCCAATCACACCAGATTTTGATATAGTTCGAATTTCTCAAAGATTAAACATTTTGTAAAGCTATATACCAAAAAAAGAAACTGTGTATTGTTTTCAAAAATCCCTGGCTCGTATCACTTTTGAATGGCTTTAATCCTTTTAACGATCAAAATGCAAGGATTAAGATGAGTATATTCCTGAGTATATGAGTATATATACAATTATGTATGAGCTTTCGCCTCGTTCGATTTATTTTTCTTTGCATTTATAGATAATTTGTAAATCATACTTTCTATTTGAAATTTGCTTATTCATTGTTCGTCAGACTAATATAATTTTTTTCACACTATTCAGTATATATACTCCCCCTTATTCATACATGTTTACTGTTAAATAATTATAAATAACTTTTATGCTTTTCAATTAGTAAAGAAATTTCAAATCCGAAGCGAATAACTTTATTTCTGCTTTCAGTTACTAATTTCTTCGTCCTAATTCATACATGTTTACTGTTACATGATTATAAATAACTTTTATATTTTTAAATTAGTAAAGAAGTTTCAAACCCAAAGCGTATAAATTTATTTTTACTTTCAATTACTAATTTCTTCCTCCTAATTTATAGGTCTATACAATTAAATAACTATTACTCTAGTTTTCAAATGAGTAAAGAAATTTCAGAGCCCCAAATGAAGAAATTAACTTCTTCCGCCAAATAATTTCTGCCAAATAATAATAATCATCCACCAAATTCCACCAAATAATAATAATCATCTTATTCATAGGTCTGTATAGTTAAATAATTATAAACGACTCCTCCATTTTTAGAATGAGTAAAGGAAACTTGACTGCCCAAGCACAGAAAATAATTTCTGCTTTTACCAGCTAATTTCTTCCGCCTCATTCATAGGTCTGTACAATTAAATAATTACAAGCGACGACGCCATTTTTCGAATGAGTAAGGACATTTCAGCTCCCAAGCGTAGAAATTAATTTTTACTTCCACCTACTAATTTCTTCGGCCTCATTCATAGGTCTGAGTAATTATATAAATGTAAATGTTTCCTCCATTTCTTGAAATAATAATAAAAGGATTTCTGAATCTACGATGAGAAAATTTCATTTCTTTATTATTACGATTGAAAAATCAAATTAATTTATTATGAAGAATTTTGTTTCTACTTTATACAATCTAATACAAAAAAATGCATAAAAGGTAAGTACTGTAATTATTAAGATTCAATGGAAAGATTTTGAATAATCTACATGTTTTTGTTTTTTTAAATCTAGAAATATATTTCTGGTATTGCATATGAAATAGACGTATTTTTTAGTTGAGAATTGCCTGGGATCGTAAGACTGAGGGAATTCAAGCACATGTTTTAAATAATATTATTAGATTAATAGGCAAATAAATATAATTACAAAAAATTAGGAGACCTGCGAATTATAGAAATGTCAGGGTAACAATATATAGTAATTTAATTGGTCAGGTTCCTATTTGCTTCATTTCATTCATTTAGTTACTGCAGTATTTGTGTTGTTGTTTCTAATGGCACTTGTTATTGATAATTTCACTGACTAAAGAACCTTTGCGATTTAATCTGAATCTTTTTTGCGTCTCTTGTTTTTCAGTAGCGCCCTCTAGGGTCAAGATTACGAGTTGACTACTTACTCGTCACAACCCTTTTTACGGAGCGGACTTTATTCATACATTTCACTCACTCAACCATAGATCTTAATTTAGACCAGGATCAGAGGACGATCATCTCTGAACTAGTACTCTCAGTGATATTACTCTCGACGTAGAGGACTTTGTGACCACGACAGATTTATACGTTCAGTTTGTGCCAGCCACCACCACACACACGAAGGTCTTCGTGTTCGAACTCGGAACCCAAGGGCCATACTGTGAATCTAACGCCATACCGACCAGACTACTACAAACGCCTAACGGTTTGTTTGTTTTTCAATATTGGAGTATACAAATGTAAATTCTGAGTTATCAGGTATTATAACAAATTACAGAAACTGAAGAAAATCTTCATAAAATTACTAAATTAAAATAAGAAATGATTCTAAAACAGATATATTAAGATTTAACTTTAAAAATATATTGAAATTTGAAATTAAATTAAACGTCTATAAAAGAGGAGTCCCACCATGCTTTTCCTAAGGACCTAAAACGTTCTCTACTAATGTTAATCTACAAACACGATAGCTTTAAAATGTACTGAGGTAGATAAATAAAATTTGATATGTTTTATTACTGTCGCCATCTTTTAGATATGCCTCGTAATAAGTTGAAACAATCTAATGTAGTAAGCTATTTTTCTGAATTAATTTTTTACTTTTAAGCGTACAAACTCTGTAAAGAGTTTCGTAATCGTCAAAATAATCGGAAAAAAATCGTCGTAATAATCATAATAATGTCGTGTTCGTAAAACATAAAGAATATTTAGGTTTTGACTAATATTCAGGTTTCAGATCTCAATCTGTCCGAAAAAAACTCTCTTTTAAAACCATATCTATATGTGAGTGTCTATGAAAGGAAAAAAAAGAAGGGAGCTAAACAAATGAAATCTGGTCTGTAATCTTTGTGCAAATTTTGCTGATTTCTAGCAAATATTGGCCGAAATATAGAGACAATTTATCTGCTAGTGTTCAAATGAATAACTACCAAACTCAGAAAACTATATAAATTGAATTAGATTTATTTTATGATGATATCGTGACCACGTTGCTATGGTAATGGGGGCAGTAATTTCTAAGTTCAAAGTCCCCTGAGCACCCGATGGCAGAAATCTGACTTCTAGCTTTTTAGAAGATGGCCCTCATACTCGCTTGCACAACCTCATTTTAGAACAGGGTAAGACTCTTTTAAGCGACATTCCTGATACCTATCCTGTCTGCAGATGAAGTGAGCGTCCCCTCAACCCGCCTTGCTTTTCATGGGTCCTTTGATGTCTGTCCAGTTTACCAGCAAATTTTCGGTGAACTGTACAAATGACAAAGCACTTCAGAAAACTGCAAGATGTTGAAAAGGGGAACGTGTGTCCCTCCTGAAGATTCTCCGGTCGTTGGAATTCGGCTCAGAGAGAACACAGGAGAGAAGCAGATTATAAAGAAAGACGTGATACCCCTAAGCCAGAACACTGGCTATTCATTTCATGCTTATGAAGTATAAATAATATAATATTGAATAATAAATAATGCAAGCATTATATGTATTTCAAATGGATTGACTCAATAATGGATTGACTCATGGATAAATAATGGATTGACTCAAGATTATATTTATCGTTCAGCTTCCTGTCATTACTTATTTCTCTTATTATAAATAACTTTCCCGGTAAACTTTACAGACATTTAAAAAATCTCAACGAAAGATATTAAATCTGACATCCAACAAAGCAGAGTAATTCCAATTAAATGTCCCTTTTATTTTATGGAGACAATGGTGAAATTAAAGGATCAAATCAAATAGAGGACAAAAGAGTCCTTTGTTCCTTTCTGTCTCCGACACGCCTCATGCTTGTCAACTGCCTCAACAGCTTTTGTTGTGGAGGATTAGATTTATTGCAGCCATTCACTTTCTTTTAAGCACTGGCTTGATCATCTCCACCAAATGTAATGTCAGTTGGCGCCATCTATCGTTACGTTGAAAAATTAATTGTTATTAAAGTCGTGAAAAGTAATTTGTATTAATAAAAGTGGGGTAAGTAATTTTCATGGAACATAATGGATTTTACGTTACTCGCAAGAGACTGAAATGGATTATAAATTTCTCTTTCTCACACTGCATGAATTTTAATTTTCGGCTGCTTTATAAGACTTGATTTTTTTTTTATCTCGTTGATTCCGATTTTACTTAGTGTCATTTATTGGCATGGAATTTCTTTTTGCTGATTTGTAACATATGCCTTCTTGAATCCTTCTTTAACCTTTCAAACAGATATCTATAATATGGTAGAAGAAAGTCGTTGTTAAATGGAAATTAATCGCTATTTGTTCCATTCGATTTTATTTATTTATTATTTTACGCTTTTTAAATGCGATGTAAAGCTAGAAAACATTTTTCAGGAGAAAAAAAAATTACAAAAAAAAGCTTAGGAACAGGAAAATACATCTTCATTGATTTATTTGATCATTTCTTAGTTTCTTTTATTTCCATAGGTATATATGATTAGTTTGTATATAATATTTTTCCGTTATCTTGAAATGTACTAATTTAAGAA
>JAPMOQ010016726.1:2297910-2382511 GCA_026543055.1 Argiope trifasciata
ATTTCCATAGTTTCATTTCCATTAGTTTCTTTCATTGTATATAATATGTTTCCGTTATCTTGAAATGTACTAATTTAAGAAATAGGGCACATTTAATATATATTACAAGTCCTTTCATATAGAAAATTCTTTTCTTTTTTCTTACTTTATGCTTAAAAAGATATTTTGAAATAAGAGGGTTTTTTTACAAATATTATACTTAAGGCTAATAATTTCATTTGTATACTTGTACAGTGGGAACGCATCTCTACGAGCATAATTCGTTCCCAAATTTTACTTGCGATGCAAAACACTCACAAAAAGAAACAATTATGACCACAATCAGAGCCAGCCTTCTCTATGAAAGAGGTCAGGTGCAAGAAACTCCTTTAGGACTCTAAATTTTTTGCAAAGTAAAAAAAAGAACGTTTGCATATGTATTTAATGATGCGTGATTTTATTTTAGCTATTAATTACACCATGAAAATTACAATTTCCCCATTTCTTTTTCGATACTTAGTACAGAAAAAGCGTTTAAGCATTATACCCATATACTTGACCGAAGATAATCCCTTATTTAATTTTAATTTCATGAAAGAGGTTTCAGCATTTATTATATTTATTAACTTGAAATGTAAAGGATTGAAAAACGTATTGCTTTACACAGACAAAAGTAGATAGCTGATGATTCGCAAGTCCATTTAAACTCAGCTTCAACCTCGACTTCTGGACGACAGGCACGCCGCTCTGTCTTAACATATAAGATGGGGGTTTTCTTATTCATAAATTCAGTTTCTTATTCCTTTCATTTCCCGCCTCTTTATAGATATTACTGGGATCTTTGCCTAGTAACGGCGTCAGACGATGATCAGCCAGCTATACGGAAACAAACTTGTAGAGTTTTAGTATGTGTAACCTTATAAATGTTCAGAATATTGTTTTAATTCTTTATCCCTCCCCTTGCCTCCCCTCAGTCGCGGGACCGGGTGCATAACACCTGCCCATCCCCAGATGTCCAGCCCTGTCCATAATCGAAACAAATGATTTTTCAGAAAAGATGGCGTACATGGCGTTTTTTGCTCACAATACATCTATCGCATTGCTTGTTGTTCAAACCTTGGGCTTTTGGCATATAAAATATTTTCGGGGAAAAAAAACGTGCTTTTTTAATCTCTAAAAAATATTCAGTGTACCAAGGATAAAGTGAGTCATAATGTTTAAAAATTTGAGATGCCTTGATTTAAATAATACGTATGCAAAATTATATCACGTTTAGCCCAGAAGTTCAGTTTTGTTTTAGCTCTAAACTTTCCTTTTGATTAGTCTATAAAGAAAAAAGATCTAAAATATCTATTATCTTCTAAGAGGTAGTTGTTTAAAGCTCATTTCACCACAATCTTTGCGAATAAAGTGCTGGAAACCGTAGTGTTTTTGTTTGTTTTTATAAAATATTTTCTCAAAAATATTGCACCGGTTTTAAAAGAATGCACATCGGAAAATAGTTTTCCCCCATAGTTTAGAAAGATGGGTTAAGTATGGAAAAAAATAATTCGATTTATTTCATGGCAAGTAATTTATGGCACTAGAGAGAATATGGTGGCTTTGGTATTTGACGGAATCTAAATCACAGTTTATCATTTTAAAGTCTCATTAATTTTAGTTTTTATTCTATCAGAAAATAATTTCTGTAGGAAAAAAAACTTTCAATAGTTTTATATTTTTATCCTAAAGTACTTTTGTTCCATGGCTCATTTTATTTAGTGTTATTTTCTTTGAAAATACTGATAGAATCATGTGATCTTTCATTTTTTCATGAATCAGATAAATTCGATGAAATAAACACCATTAAATAAGTAAGGTATTTAAATATGAAGTGAGCTGCAACATCATTTCGAAAAATAATTATTAGTTTTATTAATAATTTGTCGTTTATTTACAAGAAATCGGGTCAGCACAAAGACGGCAAATATTTATTATCTTGAACAACAACAGTAGCAAATAAATAGAAATTTGGTAATAACAACGTCCACAGCACACAAAGCGGCCAAACAGGATTCAGCAAGAGAAGGATACTCGGAGCTTCGCTCTATGACCTCTCCAGGCGGCTGAAATACTCCTCTGTCTCTTCTCGCTTTAACTACTGACACTACTTCACACAACTGGCTAATACACACGACAGAATATGGCCCACTGCAATTCAGCACTCTGGTGATTCCGACTATAGTTTACCACGTCCAATTCATGACTACGATAGCGTCAGAGTGCCGACCTTTTATAATTCTCGCGAGGCGGGGCTAGAAGCTTCTCAACCAATCAGGGCGCATCTCAGTTCCTAATGAACCGATCGTGAAAATTCGCGATGTTTTGAGCTTTATCCATTTTGTCGCCGAGTTGCCAAAAGGGTCACCAAGCTCTGGGATGTCTGATACTACACCTGACAGCATCCAATACAAATGACTGTAAATCAGTCTTACGATTCATTATTCGGCAAAATTACATGTTCGTGACAATATTCAGTGTAAGTATGCAGTGCAGCACTTACAGAAGCAGAATTCATGGTAATTACATGACAATTAAGTAAGAGATACCACTGGTTCATATAATGAATGGAAGAAAACATTTTGTTGAACTTGGTGTTCAATGCGAGAGTTATAACGTTTGCAGTATTTTGATTTGAATACGAATCTATAGTATTGCTTTCCAGCACAGTCAATATCATTGTAAAAAATATTGTTTTGCAGGTATTTTACGGAATGCTGAATAAATGCCATGCCAATGAACTTGATGTTGGTGACGTCAAGTTCATTGTGAGCAGAGTGATACATGCAGAGTGCTGTAAATCATTCTTTCTGGTAAGAGAACCAACTATGACTGGGAAGCAGCATCATAGTTTCATAACAAAAAACTATTTTTTACTTCCATTGGTGGATGCTGGTGAATTAGTCAAACATAATTTAGCTTGTATCCAGGCAGATATGTCATTGGAAAATACAACTGAGTAGCATTTATATAAACTGCATAATAAAACTATATTTTCTGAATGCTACGTTTAGACAGCTAAGAGAAGACGAGAAAATGGCGCCAGACTTGATGAGAGTAAGTCATATCACATTATTTATTTCCCTTCAGCAAAAAGAGAAAAAAAAAGTCCATAACAAAAAGGAACAGTTAAAAGTGTTAAGAAAGCCGAATTGATCTTTGAGAATTGTTTAAAATAAATTTGATAAGAAAAATCAAAGAGAATTTTCCGTTGTATATATAAACATTTAAAGCGGTAACTATAAGCAATAAAAAATCTACATTATGATTCAAGATGTCGTGCATTTAAAAACCAACAGGTAATTAGGTATTTTTATACATAATTATATCTAGAATGTATGTAGATATATATTTTTATTTTAAACCATGCAAAATATTTGATCGCTATAATAAAAATATTAAAATATTTTATAACCGCAATTTTTTGTACACTCTGACCCCTTTACAAATGTTCCACTTTTACGCGTCTTCCCTCATATTTTACTTCTATCAATTGATTTTTTAAAATATGTCAAGGGTTTCAAGTTACATATATAAAAACATCTGACCCAATTTCCATTCTTAATAATTATGAAATAAAAGGGAATGGAAAAACTAAAAAATGCTAAGTTATACCCAGACAATGTTTGTTTCTGGGAATGGCATTGCTGTATTAATTCTTTTTATCAAGAAGTAGCCGTAAATAGATCATTTAAGGTGTCTTTCACCTGTGCTGAAATTTTATTAAAATCCCTAGTTATAGTTCTTAAACTTATTAGGGTTAAAGATAATTTTTCTTCGATAAATTGAGATGCTAGTAAAATACTACATCAAATTTGTAATCTTGTAAAGCGCTAATGGTGCAATTTATAAAATATTTTTAGTTCTTTAATAAACAACGCAATTTTAGAACCGGATAACATGTTAGCCATGTAATTAAATATGAAAAATAAATTCAAAAAATTATTAAAAATGAATTCAAAATATATATTTCGTCACATTTACGTAACTTATGAAATGTAAGACAAAATTAATTCCAAATTCGAATCCTATAGCGTGGCAAAGTGCGTTATATATATACATATATCGACTCAAAATTTTGAAATATAATTTTAAATTTTTTAAAATAAATATAAAGAACTGCTACAAAAAAATCACTTTGCATTCAAACTATAGTAATTATCAAACGAATAAGAAGCGTGGACTATTTTTCAATATTAAATAAATTGTTGTGAAATCAATACTTTCTTCTGCAGAAGGTATTTTATTTTAACTTATATTATTCTAAATCGATTAAATGATGATTTTGTGGAAGATATTTAAATTCTTTGTTATTTATTTGATTCTAATAAATTGTTTATATTTCTGTTTAAAAATCAGATACATGCTTCTGTTTTTCAAAAAAATTAGCATTATTTCATTACTTTTCAAATATCCGATGATTATTTTATAAAATTCTTAATAATAACCTTGATAAACGCATTCAATAAAAAAATATATATAATTTTTTTCTCTAAACAGATTCAAGTAGATAATGCACTAACAAAATTGCAAGCATATAATTCATTTAGAACATTTTATGGAATATAAAAAATACAAATTATTTAATGATATCCAATAATCAGATAAATATATAAATAAATGATGAAATCTTTTGAAAACATTATGCAAGGAGTTGACATTTTATATCATTTGAACTGACTCAATAAAAATTTAAGAAAATCTTATTGACATACAAGTAACCAAAAAAAATCTAAGATGCTAAAAGATACTATTTTTCTTTTCTCTTCTAAAAATTATATTCAGAATAATTTCTTATCACTTTCAAGAAAAGAATTTAAAGTTTTCTCTTCTTTTAACTTTAAATATTCATAACCAAAGTACCAAAGAGATAATCATCTGACCACTTATCACGAGAACATTTTCTTCGTAAATAACCCCGGATCATTTTGGAATTGTTGAGTAGTATATTTCGAGTCTCAGAGCAAAAATGGCTTAAGTATAATGAATACTTACTCCTTACCTTACCTTACCTTCAGGTGAAATATGGTAAGAGCTTTGTATTTTATCCTTCAATATTTCAACCTCGATCGAAAGATAATCATTTATGTATTTGCTAAAGAAAATAATTTTGATCCGGTTTTTTTTTTTTTTTTTTTTTTTTCTTTCGTAAATGAAACCAACTGTTTGATATCAAATGGCTCGAGGTTAGTGTCATTTCTGTTAGTTGAAAATAAAATTCACAGTTTTTTTGTTTTTTTTTTTTAATTTTTATAAGGAATTTTTCGAAGTAAATAAACTGAAACAATTTCTTCCAGTTTTATAAAGTTTCTAGGTTCTTGTGTGTGTTGTGTTTTGAGGGGGAGAAGGTATTAAATGTATTAGAGTTAAAACTCCCTTATCTTTGTTTTACCAATATTTTTTATGCATTTAATGAAGGAATAACCTTAAGAGTTCCAATGTATATTTATTTATTCGCTTTTTTATTTGCTTTAAATCTTTATTTTATCATTTCAAATAGTTAAGAAAAATTTGATTAATTAACACTTTCAACATTACCTACGAGATATCTGGTCTTCCAGACACTTCGAATTATAAGTTTCTGTGAACTAAAATTTACGGCTAAAAATAAATGAAATAATCGAAGGTATTCTTCAGATACGTATTAGAAAGTTCAACCAATCTAAATTGGCATAAAAGACAAATTTTAGTTCACAGAAAACCTGTAATAGAAAATGTTTGAAAGACGACATATCTCGTCAGTAGCATTGAAATTGTTAAGAAAATATTGTGTTGCAGATAGTATATAGAATAAGGAGCGACATTTAAAAGAAAAAGATTTTCTAATAAAATTTATTACCCTTCTATTCTCAATCGACGAGAAATATTTGAGCATTACTAACAATATTATTATTGACAAACTACTAAAGTTTTTATAAATACACAGAAAAATCTTTTTTCGTACATCAAGAAATTTAAAATAAATGATTTTTATGAAAACTCTTTCAGAAATAAATTCAGAATCTTATCTTCATAATAATATATTTCCCCTAGTCCTTTTTATCAATAATAAAACCATTCGAATTTCGAAAAGGTGGGGTTTTTTTTCAATTTATTTTAATACTAAAAAAAACATGCGTCTATAAATGTATAAAATAATTTTACTTAAAAAAAAGATCATGTAGAATTAAATTAAAACTCCATTAAATTAAAATTTCTCTTACTATTAGTAATTTTAATTAAAACTGCATCGATCGACTTTATCTGCCGGGGAAGAAATTACCATGTGGATATGACATCTTCATAATAACAAGGTGATTTTAATATCGTTGTTTAAAATCATTATACTAAATAATTGAATAGAAAAACAAGCGATTCAACATTTCACGTAAGTTTATTCTCCAGCATTTATATATATATATATATATATATATATATATATAGCCCGGCTGCCTAAAGGAAATCGACTTGGAATTGGACTAAGGACTCTGCGTTTCCGTATATGGAATGTTCGTACTTTGTACTCTGGTAAAGGACTGCAATTCTTAATTGAAGAATTTGACAATATTGAACCTGACATAATAAAATTTATCTCAATCCAAAGACTAAATGGGACACTTGATTAGAATGAAAGATGACCGAACCACCATAAAGATCTTCGACGCCAAACCATCTGGAACCAGCAAAAGGGGTAGACCGAGGATCCGGTGGATCGAGTGTCTAGAAACAGATCTAAAAGTTCTCAGAGTTAATAACTGGCGAAGTCTATCCAAGAAGCGGGCAGCCTGGAATTCGATTCTGCGGAAGGCCATGGCCCACCCTGGGCTGAAGCGCCACAGAAGAAGAAGAAGATATATATAATAGTTTTATCTTAAATTAGCCGATAACAATTTCATTTTAAAAATATTCTCTTATTTCCTGGTCCAATTCCACTTCCCCTTCTTAATTAATTCAACAGAAGCTTTGTAAAATTGCTGAATTGGCTAGACTTCACACGCTCTGCGTTAAGGGTCAGGAAAAAGAGTAATAAACACAGTTTTTTTTAAAAAGATTCCTGTGTTTCCCCTAATTAGATATGGACATGCAGAAATCCACTATGAGTATCTTTATAATAGCACTGTAAACAATATTTTCCCTATCAAAATATGATATAAAAAATGAGGGAAAATTAATTTCATTCCTTTTCGTCACATCTACTTGTCCACGTCGCTTGTAAATATGCCTGTCTCCGGAGGTGGAATGAAACGAATTTGTGAATGAAAAGTCTTCTTAATGCCTTTGAGCCACCCATATGTTTCGAAAATTTTTAATCTTTATACGTATATTAAAATTTTCCAGTAATTTATATTTGGTCGCCAAAGTCCCCGAATCCTTCTCCAATACGTCAAATGGTCACCAAGTTTGTCGCCTAGCTCTGAGATTACTGACATGACACACGATCATAAATAATCTGATATAAAATATGTATAAATAATAAAAAAATAAGTAGGAATTGAATTCTTTTTTAATTATATATTACTTGATAAATTCACTTCACAATTTTGAAATCAAATAAATCCGATGGTATGTGATGCCCCCAAAATGTACCAAACATTGGGAGTTAAATAGTTTGTAGAATTTTATGATGGAATTTTGACCTACGATCTTCCAATGTAAGTGGAGCATTCCATTATAAAAATATCCCTGTGTTTGTGAATCAGCCGGGACATTTTCCCAATCTCGAGTCAAAAGATATTACTAACAATCGTAGAAAGTCATATATTTATGTAGAAATATAAGTCATTTTATTGTGTTAATTAGGTAAATAATCATTTTTTATTTCTCTCAAACGAAGTATGAACAAAGCATTGCAATTGGTCAAAAAATTCGAAAGTGGGATTTTGAAGAATTTTCACATTTTAGATTTTCCTTTTGAAAAACCCATTTTTGGAAAATATCAGTAGGTTTTTCTGTCAGTCTAGGACAAAGATAACTCAAAAACACTTTGAGCTAGAAAGATATGGTCTTTACACTTGTATATTGACTATCAAATTTTCAACAAAATCTATTAAGAGGAAGTCTGTCTGTCCAGCTAATCTAAATTAACTCGTATATGGTATTTACACCAGACTTGTATATTTCTATTAAATTTTCAGCAAAATCTATTTAGATTAAATCTTTCTGTACAGATAGTCTAAACTAACTCGTTAATTACAAGATGAAGCGGGCCAGACGTATAAATTATGCTGCACAGATTTAACGTCTATATAGCGCACATCTAACAATTGTTGAACCAAATCCAAAAAGGGGTTGCGTGTCTATTGGTCCGTTACGATTGGCGATCGCAAGGACCGACCTCGCAATCTTAGAGTTCTTATTCAGATAATATGACTACAAGACAAAAGTGATCACTCAGTCTTGATAATATTATTTGGCTTATAAAGCTTCCACTAATTCCTTCACGTGGCAAATAGCATATAATTAAGACATTACGCTTTTCAGCATCATTTTTACATGTTTGAAAAATCGCAGACTGACAGATGTTTATTATTTTGACAGACGTGGTAAAAATGTGATATAAATCTGCACATTAAATGTTAAAAATATAAATCAAATTTCAATTACCTTAATTTTTATGTTTTTTATTTATCATGTTTATGAGCAAGTGATCGTCTCTTTGGAGGATTTCTTTTGAAATCTGCTACATATCTAAACTTTAGATGCTAATTCTTTAGATCTAATTTTATCCACATAGCTCTCTTAATTTTTACTTGTCTTACTAACTTATATTAAGAGTAACAGACAGACAGGCAGACAGACTCTGAATGAATTACATTCAAAATGTAATAGAAATCTACAAATTTAGTTGTAAGATTAAGTGCCAATGTCATGCTTTTATTTTAAAGTGTATAAACACAGTTTTGAGTTATCGATTCGCAATCAGAAAGACTTAATACTAAAAGACCTTTTTGGAATCAGGGAATCTGAAACGTAAGGATTTATCTAAAACTCGAAATAAAATTTTTTGGAGTGTACAGAAATCTCTTTTAGTATATTTCTTACACAAATAAGTAAAAGAGGATTTTTAAATTTTATCGCAGTACTATATTTTCTTGTAATTCTCACTAACCTATGTTCAAATGTTAGTAATCAAAATAATTTAAGTTGGTTTAGTTATGGGTTATTTTCCGTTATACTAGCGCAACGAAAAAATCGCCAAAACGTCGCCAAATAATCGTTAGCCGAATAAAGAAAAAAATTGCCAAAAAAGGAAAAAATGCGTCAAATTTCACATTCAAGTACGTTTTCACAGCGACTTTGTTCGCTTTTTGTTCACAATGGCGACATTTGTTTCGTCATTCGCTTTCGCTTAACGACTTGACTCGCGTTTGGCTCATATTGACAGCATTTTCCGCCCGTATAAAGAAAAGTACCTAATTATAATATCTACAAATATAAATCTAAAGTAGCTACAGGGACTTATGAGCTTTTAATAAATAATAAAATAGTATGTTGCTAAATTAATAAATCTGAAATATTACTAATTCTGTGCATTTTAGATTTTAAAATACATTTTTTAGAAATCCTTAAAAATGCCTTTCAAAACTTTAAAAAAATTAATATTTCCTCATATTTTGTCCTACCGTTTGAGTTTCGAAATAAAAATGACTCCATTAAAAATAACAAAAGAAAAATAAAGAAAGACATGTGGGTTTTTTTCATAGAAATGACAAAGGAAAACATTAAAAAAAACCGTCTCAGATTAAATAATATTGATTTCCAGGATTAGGGGGAAAAAAAGAAACAAAGATAAAGTATGCTTTTGTTTTCAGTAACATGACAATCTAACGGGTTTTTTTTTTAATGTTATCATTAATTTCTTTGACCTAGTTTCATTCAGAATTTTTTTCTCACCTTCAAAATTTTCCCCATTTAAAGTTATGAATGAAGACAAACCACTTTTTTTCACTTTATTATTTGTTGTAATCTAATTGTCAAGGAAAAAGATTTTCTCATTGTTTCTCGTTTCTTTCACCGTGACTAAAATTACTAATTAATTTAATTTGTAACTTATACAACCATTTTAAAAAATGAAAAATACATCACATATTAGGTTGGTGCATAATTATCAGGCATTTCTTTAGAGTGCTATATTTTAATAAAAAATTTACAACATTTTATAAACATATGAATGAAAACATTCTTCTGCTTTTAAGTTATAAAAATGAATGTCGATAATAATATTCATATTCATCATATTGTGCTTTAGCACTTTGAGAATTGATGGAAAGCAGAGTAGTCATCTCGCTATCACAACGAGCTCTTCGGTGTGGGCACAATAAAAAAAAAGGCGATGCACTGAATTATTTGCTTGTTTCCCATCTGATAAAACTGACATTGAAGATCAACAATCGAGTTTCGATGACCAGACACTCTTGGAAATCTTGGAAGGGGATGAAAGCTTGACAGCTAGAATGCTGGCTTTAATGTGGACTATTCTCATTGAACCTCTTTTGACGTCTCAAAAAGATTGGAAATGAAAATCGGATGGATGAATCCATCACGTCTTTCACCACAATAATGCGAGTCCACATGTTAAGTATCTTGATTTCGAATGTATCGCCACTAACTGTTTTCACATTCACCAAGAGAAACGTCTGTCGTCTTATCTACCACGTTAATCGGTGACTAAAAAGCTGGTAGGCGAACAAGTTTTATGACGATTTCGATGTCAAACCATGAATTGTCTCCATGAACCGTGAATTTTTTGCCCATGGAGTCGACTATCCTTCAAGAAAATAAATGGGAAACCGTTGTTGAAGCAGATGGTCACTGAGTTCTCTTTTAAACATTTCAAAATGTTACTGTTGAATTTTTATGTTTCCTTTTTCATAGTAAATAGTATTCAAGAAAGCTTGATAATACCATTTGAAAACGCCTGATAATCATGCAATAACCTAAATATTTTATAGATTCATAAATTAGATTCAAGCAAAAACTATAATAAAAGACACACGATGTAGCCAATTCACCGGACGTCGCAATCACCTAACAACTTTTCAATTGGGTTCCCAGAGAAATGAATACTCCAGAGCGTTCATTTCTTATTTTCAGACTGCCATGCATTAGGGATTTGTGCTTCATCGCGTTGCAAAGAAAATTGATTATACATTTTGGCGATTTTTTTCAGTGATTTGAAATCGATCTCTGATAGAGAATTATAATTTTTAAGTAACTTTTCCGAAGCAAACGACAATACAAGCGGAAATTTGGCAGAATTCTACATTATTTCGCGATTTCTCGCAGCTCCCAGGTTACGGGAAAGTCCGATTTTAATAATAAGAATATAATCCATATTCATTTATCTAAACCGTCTCATTTTGAGTTATTGAGTCTACATCAGTTTTGAACTATGCGACAGCCGTAGATCTACAGACGGTCAATTCTTAAACGAAAACACTTATTCAAAATTTGACAAGGATCTTAGTAGCTTGGGAGTTAACTTGGGACTTAGCTTGGGAATTTTAAAATTGTATCCCATTTTACATTTATCTTTGATCTGTTTTTGAGTTATCGTGTTTAGACACTTATAAAATTATACACAGACAGAATCGATGTATTTTCTTTTGCGGATTAGGCTCGAATTTTTATATGGATTTAAAGATTAGATGATAAATCTGTGTACTAAATTTTGTATACCTAACTCTCTGCGTTTCGCATGCATCATGTTTGCCTGTATTTGGATAACTAGCTTTCCTGTACATGGATTTATTTCACAATTCGATAGAAATCTCTAAATTTTATGTTAAAATCATACATTGAATTTAAACCATTTATTTCATGGTCTTCCGTTATCAAAGAAAGACAGACATAGTTACAAGCAAATAAGTATATATAATTCTGAAAGAAAGTTTTTCGGAATCAGAAATGTCTGAAACTTAGAAACTCGCCAAACTCTCGAAATCAAATGTTTGATAATTACAATATTACAGTATTTTGTTTGTTTACGAGAGAACAAAAATCAATTATATAGAAATTCCATTATACCTTAAAGCTATTCAAACATGAATTAAGAGTATAAAAAAGAGGGTTTTACTATTTGTTTTAGAAACAATTGTCTAAAAATAAAGTTTTTTTTTTAAATTTTTACAAACAAACAATTCAAAACTGTTGTTGTATCTTATGGCACTTAACAAGCCTACTAAAAGTAGCTATCAGTGATTTAAACCAAGTAAGTCTTGTTTTTTCAATGGTGCTAACTAGAACCAAGAGTACAATTTAGCTACTCAATGCGTCACAACCCTGTTCTCGGGACAGACTTTATTTACTCACACACAGATCGCAATTTATACCTGAATCAGAGAACAGTCACCTCTTAACCACTACCCCCCAATGGTATTACTTTCGACGTGGAGGGCTTTGTGACCACGAGAACAATCACATTAATACATGCCACAACCACACACGGGGAGTCCTCGGCTGGCGTTATGAAATCGCAACTTAACGGACACGAGTTCAACCCTCTATCAACCGGACTTTCCCGACCTTGCTCAAAAGTGAAATTATAGATGTAAGCACTGCCAAATCGCATCTCAGAAATTTGAAATTAATAGGTATATAAAATCAGGTTTGAGAAGAGACGATGCTCTGCTGCTGTCCGAATCATCTTCAAAAAGAAGCCTTAATCACCACTATTCAGGTATTCCCGCTTTGTCATGACAACAAAAGGGGATCTGAAAGATAGGTGTAAATACGTGAACAAGCGAACAACATGTGGGGTCCAAAGGGAGATTATCCGTTAAGACGAATCCTTTGCAAAAGTGGTTGCGTAACACCATTGAAATTTACTCAGTCCTGTACTTTTCCATTATATGGGAGCAACGGAAAAAATCGCTAAAAAGTCGCCAAATAATCATTAGTCCGAAAAAGTGGAAAATTGCCAAAAATGTAAAATTACGTCAAATTTAGCTTTTAAATTCGTCGAATTCATGTTATTCACTTAGAGACTTTGCTCACGCTTTGTTCACATTGACGACACTTGTTTCGCCATTCGCTTCGCTAAGTGACTTAACTCGCGTTTGGTTCATATTGGCGACATCTTGCGCCAATATGAAAGTATTAGTAGTATTAGTAAAAGCACCCTTAATCCTCAAACTATTATATTCCTAGAAAAATTGATTGCTTTTTTTATTCTATTGGGGTTTTGGAAACAAAAACAGTTTTTCCTTTTTGCTGCGTAATCGTATAATATTGTATCAAATAAAACGATAGCCACTTGTAGATAAAGCGGTCGCCAAAAATGAATAAATATCCTTTCAGTATTTTATTTTATTTTTTCATTTTTTGGGCTCCAATGATAAGTATTACTGAAAACATTGCTTGTATATAACCTATATAACCAAATTCAGCAATAAGATGATTTTAAAAGCTGACAAATAAAAAAATTTAAAAAATGGAAAACATTGTTGAATGCAATAATTCTATATAACAGAATATAGAGTTGTTATTTTTAGAATATTGTTGTTCCACATTTAATTCAGTATAATTTTTCAACAATGGCTTATAATTCGTCATTTGAACATATATCGATTTTCTTTACAACCAGCGGGTGACCGAGCTCCGCTCGGAGAAAACAGGTATCGAAGCTAACTCGAAGATTTAAATTTTCAATTGTGATTTATCAAAACAATACATGCCATAAGAAAATTTGTGAAACCATTGGTAAAAAGATAACCGGTTAAAGTGCACCATTGTAAACTATTCTAAACAAAGTTAGAGTTTGGAAAGGGAACTATTCTATACAAAGGTAAAGTAAAGGTAAAGATTGAAGTGTGTTGAAGTTCAATATTTTTGACAAATTTATTTAGAAAAACCAAACATATATACATACATAAGAAACATATTATAAACCTATAACAGCATAAACATAAAACTTTATTAGTTCGCCATATTGACTATAGATGGCAGCACGTTACCGCTTGAAAATTTAAGTAGCCATTATGGCGAACTAATAAAGTTTGAAAATATCCTATCTGTAACTCCGAACTGCTCAACCGTAGCGCTTCAAAACCGGCGCCAATCGATTCCTCGTGGCCAAAAACCCCAGACCCCCAAGTTTACCGGAGTTTATTAATTCTGGGGCGATTTTCGACTTGACAACCATTCCTCGTATTATAGCATTAGATACATAATATGTATATGTTACTTATGGAACAATTTTATTCAAAGTTTCAGTCTTCAACAATACTTTTCATTATATATAAATATGTTGAAAACATTCTTATGAAGATTCATCTTCAGAAATGATCTTTTCACCACTGTCTTGAAAAGTTCTTAACATCACAGGCTTTTTTTAATCTCTTATTCGTTCATTAGAAACTCCTGCAAACTGCTGAAACTTATGGTCATGAACTTGCAATATTTTCTATACAGGTTAATAATATATTTTGTGTGCATCTAAAATTTTATAAGATTTAATAGAAGTCTTCACATAAAACTGCCGATTGACGATTCATTTAGGACAATATTTTTTCTCGCTGTAAATTTTTTGTGTTTATAAAAATTATGAATAATAATGCATTCATTTTATTTTATACCTTTTTAGTCATCTCCAATCTTAATGCTTTGATTGGTGTTAGATATCAGGAAAATAAATTCAAATTGTTTTGTGAATTTGTATTATTATTTAATTTTTCATAACTGTTTAACATTTGATTTTGAATTAAATAAAACTATTTAATCGTGATTTTATTTGAAATGTATTCTTTTTTTTCACTGGGATTTTTTTTTATCAAAGATTTAGCGACTGCTAATAAAAATTATTTTGTAATTTAAATTTGTTTTTGAAACAAAATATAACGCGCAAGAAGGAAATATGTATGCCTCAAATTTTGATAGTTTTTATATACTACTGTTTTAGATTGAATACAAAGGCTCGGTTAATTTTACCTTGCTCAGTTCCAACCCTACGTTTATGTCATGCTTTCCAAAATTTTAGTTTTAACCTTGAAATCGAAAAATTAAATTTTTACTAAGTCAATAACTTGTCTTCTCAATTGAAATATGTTCAAAGAGCATATGAGTTTGATTACTGAAATCAGTGTGCCTGGCGGCAATTTAAGAATTGAAATTAATTACAAGAAAATGCGAAGGTACTCTTCCGTTATAAGAGCGGAAGATGTCGCCAATGTGAACTAAACGCTAACAAAGTCACCAAGTGTAACCAAGTGAAATTTGACGTAATTTATCCTTTTCTGGTGACTGTTTGGCGATTTTTCACTTTTTCAAACTAACGATTATTTGGCGATTTTTTCGTTGCCAATGGAAAAGTGCCAATTCAAGTTCTGAATAATAAAGAGTTTTAGTATGTGCAAATAAATATATTAAAAGAGTAAGGAAGTTTGAAATGCTTTGACGATTTTAAAATTTTTTATCCTTGCTAGTAGCTGAAGTTGAGCTTGAAACTATAAACTTCGTCAAACTAAGAGTTAAAATTTTACTAAAGATGTTTGTAAGTTGAATTAATTTTATTAATGTAATGCTTTATAAAATTTTTCCTTATACTAAGCTAATCCACGTGAGCTTTATGTCGCCGTCTTATTTAGTGTTCTTCCTTATAGAAAATCAATACATTGAGACACACTCTCTTCTTGATCAGTAAGAGAGTAATTAATGCAAACTAATTTAGCGAAATTTTTGAACATTTTTAACTGTCCCATTTTTCCTTTCTCATATACGTAGTACACATAAAGTACAATAATCGTTAAAAATTCAAACACGAAATTTTCAAATTTTTACGTTTTAGTCCTCCCTGATTTCGAAAAAAAAAATTGAGAAAAGTATGTCTGTCTATCCGAAACAAGATAAATCATAAGCATTTTGAGCTAGACGCATAAAGTTTGATAATCATTATACAAAATTTGGATATATCTATCTAATTTTGTGTAAATATATTCAGAGGAACTCAGTCGAATATAAGTAAGCACAATAATTACAAAGAGAAGATCAATGAATTGATAAAATTGAATATACAGCATTAATATCTATAGTCTAGACACCTATCAAATTTTGAGCTAAATCCATCAAGGAATTGATTATCTGTCGGTCTGTGCTTTAAGAAATATGTACAAGCGGTAACTCAAAAAAGTAGTGACTTGAATATAAAAAATTTAGTATGAGATATTCTGATAAAAAGTTCATTTTTTGTAAGATCTCAGTGCTTGTCTGCTGGGAAAAACGAGTCTGAAACACACATTCGTTTTTTAGATACTATTAACGACATGACAGGAATTAGTCGCCAAGGATGACATAGATTCAGTAAAAATCTTAAATTTCCAACAAAAGTTAATGTTTCGAGAATAATATATACCACTGCTATGCAAAATGGTCTTTGAGATAAAAACTTTATTAAAGTGTGTGCAAGAAAATCTTTGTTAGATAACTACCGCTGGTTTGAATTTTGTTAAATTTTTCATTTTTAGTTTTTATAACATAATCACGCTCTGAAATTTTCAAACAACAGCAGTAAATCTAAAAGTAAAAATTTTCTTTCAAACTTGTTTGAATGAAAGCATATTTGTATTGAGTACTGAAATTGTTTTGTGATTCATGCAAATAAGTCATAGTAATCGATGACTTGTGCCCAAAGAATGTGCAACTTCTGCTAAGAGCACAGCGTACTTTGCATCTCGATATATTTCTTCTTTGTAACTTTATCGATTCTGTTGTACTTAAGTGTTTTTTCTGTGTTTCAATTCTCTAGAGTCACACTATCAATCTCATGCAACTATTTAATCGCCAAACATGTGACCAAGTACGCCATATTTATAGAAATAAAGACGTTATCGTCAAAATAAAATCACCAAAGGCATCATCCAAGTGCATTGATTGTGTTCCCCAATACCATGTGGTTCCAAAATTTTGAGAATAAAATTAACGATATAAAAAAAATAATATGCAACATAATCTTCTAAAAAAAGGTATTTTGTCTGATTTTTCTCATAAAACATTGCTTTAAAATGAATGATGTAAACTCTACAAAAACGGAGATTTAAAATCCAGTTTTTTGGCAGAAAAATATGAAAAATTGCAATGCTTGGAGAACTGATTTGCTGGCTTCGCTATTGTCTTAATTATTTTAGAAAAAAAAGTCTCCATTACCGAAAAAAAAATTAACCCAAATATGCGATGGTAATCTTAAGGAAATCTTAATAAATAAAAAACTTATCTGAATTAACATTCTAAAACTCAACCGAAGTAAAAAGAGATCATTCCGCTATCGAAGAAGTAGTAACTAAACATATTACCGACTCAACCAGAATTTGATCTAATTTTTTCTGATTCATGGAATTTTCTTGGAAAAAGTTTAGGTATGCTTCACCCAGCATATATTACGATTTCAGAAGAGAGGCATCGCTGACTTTACCACTGACTGCTCATTAACATAATTCATGATCTTTTAAACTTTTTGTTTCTAATTACTTGTATAATATACCAAATATCTCCAGATTTAATAAGTTAACTTCTGTGATCAATTACGATTTCAGTAATTACTGAAAAATCTTTCAACAATGGAAAACATTAGTGGATGTAACAATGATCTAGAACAGAAAAGAGCAACACCACCTGTATAACGTTATTGTTTCAAATATAATCTGTTTTCTTCTTTTAACAGTATTTTTTATATACTTTAATGTGTTCTTTAAACTTTAACAATGCGTAACTACTGTTAGGACTGGATCCCCATTATTCCAAGTTTCAGTCGCTAACAATGCATCTTTCATTATTTCAGAGGTATCAAAAATCATTATTAACCTTTAGACTGCGGCTACCCAAACTCAAAAAAGTTCCTTTGAATACGGCCCTGAGTGTTAGAAACTACAAGATGCTTTCCCCTTCTTTTAAGGGTGGTTATTGAAGATAAGCTCTTCGATTTCAACCACCCGTAGAGTTAATTGGTCATCTGTCCGTTCCGTAGTAAGTGGGTTGCCTTTTTTTGCGGTTTCGTCTCTGCCGAAATCTAGAGTAGGCTTTTAATCGCAGTTTTATTTTTTTCCCACTCAAAATTATTTCATCAATTCTGTAGTAAAAAATATTGCATCAAATATTATGACAGTAAACAAATTGCAAATACGATATATGCTGAATAGTTTAGTACATTGAACAAAAAATTTTCAATTGTACTTAAAATTAAATCCATTTCTCAAGCTTTACTGTAACTGCGAATTAAACTCACATTGCTTGAACACATCATAGTGAATTTTACTTTATTTTTATAATTTTAACTCATCAATTTTAATAAAATGCAACGATTTGTGCATATCATATATGTATAAAGATCCTGATTGCTCATATTTTTTTTTAAGTATTCACATATCTTCGGACATTACACGGATAAAAATTCTCTATTGCTCTGCAAATTAAAAATATCTACAAATGTTTTTTATAATAATATATTATTCCCATAGTAATTGAATATAATTTTTATTCCCGACATAGTTCACACCGTTTGTAATGTAAATTACTAGTAGCGTTTTTCCATTATATTGCCGATGCTTAAAATTTAAATTGAAAACATTTTTTGCTGAGAATTTCAATTTCTGATTGCAGAGTAGTATTTTTTTTTAAAAATGTGTTCAGTTTTGTAGACATTCAGTAGCTTAATTATATATAAAAAAAATTTCTAAACAAAATTTAATCAGCAGATTTAAGACAATCAATATAACCAACAATAAAGTAAGACTTGAAATGAATTCGATACATAAGATATGATTCATAAATTAAAAAGTTTATAAATTACATTATTAAGTTATATTATTTCATATTAAAAGTTTTTAACTTTATTTTTGAAGCTCTTTTTCTGTATAACATTCTCGATTATCAGCATTCATTATTCAATACTAGTATTTTTACAAAAAAATGATTTAGATTATCTTTGAGAAATAGAATTAAATATAGAATTCCTGACTTTTTATTGCAGTTTTGTTTTATTTCAAAGCAAATATTTCGGGAATGATTTGAGATTTAAATTATTTTTCAGTGGACTGAAATAAAGCTATAAGATTTTAATATTTCTTTTCTGTTACTGAAACGCATGGAGAAACTTATTATTTTTTTGATAGATTTTATGAATCTCCTTCAATATTTTAAAACTTTCTAACGTTTACAGAATTATGAAATATTAAATCAATCGTTTTCATAAATAATTACAAATAATGATGAAGCCATGAGTTTAAGTAAGCATCATAACCAAATATATTTCTAGCAGAAATATATCGAGTTCAAGTATGAAAATTTTAAACTGAAAAAAAAATGTAGGTATCATTTCGTCTTGGGCACCGATTACCTTCATTAGACCATAGCATGATACAAAACATCAAATAATTCTTGGTTCAAATATTTATCATTCGATTAGATGGACTCAACTATAAACATATATTAATATAAAGTTGTAAATTTTTTGAATAAGATTTTTTAGTTGTGAAGCATTGTTTTATTTAGTGACAAAGGAAGTCTTTTTAACCAATTCTTGTTTGAGATTTAAAAAAAAATTATTTCATTTTTATCAGTAAAAAGAAAGAATTGTTTTATTTCCCAAAACATAATTTTTGCTGTAATTGCAATTTATAATTCATATAATTTTTAGGATTAAAGTGGCTTTAACTTTCTAAACTTTTTTTTTTAATCAAAATATATTTTTTGACAAATATTTTTCTCCAAGGAGTGTCTTCAGCTTCTTCATTTCATTTTTATTTTGAAGGAATGGAGTAATGATTTTTAAATGAAGGAGCGAAGGAAAAGAACAATATTTTCAATCAAGTACTAGTCAAAAATAAAATTATGCTCTTTCATTCTGTACTCACTCCCCTAGGAAGTTTAAAAAGGAATGTCGCCAAAACACGGTCAAAAGTTTCATTGTCGCCAACAGTGATTACAATGGTGATTCCCGCCCCTAAGGGGCGCGACACAATACGGAGGGAGTTTTATCAGGCAATTACGGCTCAGCTGGAAAGCTGAAGTGGGGAAAGGAAATCCAAACTAGTTCCTGGTACAGCAGTTGTACCGAGCCGTACGGAAAGGTAAAAAAAATCCTGGTACAACTGTTGTACCAGCCGTAAGCTAAAGGTTAAGGAAATTTATCTTAGGAAAGTGTCATTTCACCTCATCCTTCAAGAGCTGCCAGCATAACTTTTTATTAGATCTGATTTATCAAAAAGAAAATTCTATCGTAGTAAACCGAAATGTTGGCAGTCTTGTTTTCAATAAAGATTAGTTTTCTCTCTACATGATAAATTTTGTGTATAATGCAACATATACACTGAAGTGACAAAAGTCATGGGAGGACTGTTAATATCGTGTCGGTCCTCCTTTTGCCCGGCGAAGTGCAACAACTCGACGTGTCATGAAGTCCACAAGTCGTTGGAAGTCTTCTGCAGGAATATTGAGCCATGCTGTCTGTATAGACGTCCATAATTGTGAAAGTGTGGATGGTGCAGGAGTTTGGGCACGAACGGACCTTTCGATGATGTCCCATAAAGGCTCGATGGGATTCATATCGGGTGATCTAGGTGGCCAGATCATGCGCTGGAATTGTCCGGAATGTTCTTCAAACCAATCGAGAACAGTTATGGCCCGGTGACATGGCGCATTGTCATCCATAAAAATCCCATCGTTGTGTGGGTACGTGAAGTCCATGAATGGACTTCACATACAAGCTGCAAGCAGCTGAAGCAGCTGAACATAACCATTTCCAGTCAATGATCGGTTCAGTTGCACCAGAGGACCGAGTCCATGCCATGTAAAAACAGCCCACACCATTAAGCAGCCACCACCAGCTTGAACAGTGCCTTGCTGACAGTTTGGGTCCATGGCTTCGTGGGGTCTGCGCCACACTCGAACTCTACCATCAGCTCGTAACAACTGAAATCGTGACTCATCTGACCACGCCACGGTTTTCCACTGGTCTAGGGACCAGTCGATATACTCACGAGCCCAGGAGAGTCACTGCAGGCGATGTCGTGCTGTCAGTAAAGGCACTCGAGTCGGTCTTCTGCTGTCACAGCCCAAGGAAGACCAATTTCGCCGCACAGTCTTATCGGACACGTCCCTCGTACGTCCCACATTGATTCCTGCAGTTATTTTATGAAGTGTTGCGTGTCTATTAACATTGACCATTCTACACAGACGTCGGCGGTCTCGGTCATTAAGTGCAGGTGGTCGCCCACTGCGCTGTACATGATGGGATGGGATGACTGAAATTTCATACTCTTGGCACACTCTTGATACTGTGGATCTCGGAATGTTGAATTCACTAACGATATCCGCAATGGAATGACCCATGCGTCTAGCTCCAACTAACATTCCACGTTCAAAGTCTGTTAATTCTCGTCGTGCCGCCATAAATCACGAAAAACCTGTTCACATGAATAACTTGAACACAAATGAAAGCTCTGGAAAACGAACTGCGCATGTATACTTTTTCGCTGCGATACTACTGCCATATGTATATTTGCATATTGCTATCCCATGACTTTTGTCACTTCAGTGTACTTTTAAACACCTTTTTATCGAATGTGCTTTTTTACATTCTAAACTTTGTCAGAAATCCTTAGTATCAAGATATATGCTTTTCACAGCTATCTTGAAGATTTGAATGAAGGTATTATTTATTTCCTCAAGAAAAAAAATCTTTGAACATCTTTAAACATTTGCTGTCGTCTGGTACGATACAAATTAACAATTAATATCTACTATAAGCAATAGTTGCAAGTTATATATTAAAAATATATATCTCGAATATAATTTCTGAACTATCGTAATTTTCTTGCCATTCGATAGCTACTGTTTGTTACAAATATTCACTTCCGACGTTTTCTTTTTTTCATTTGAAAAATTTATTATATTGTTATAATGCAAAATTTAAACTGCATTGGGAAACAAACTTGGATTCAATTTATGCTATTTTGAAATGAATATTGTTAAGAAGTTATAAAATATGCAGCCAATAGGTGGCGCGCACATAGTGTGTTGCCCCACCGAAAGCAATCATAGGCCAGTAGTGTACGAGTTGCCTAGAAGTGTGAACTATTGGAAGATGTGAGTATCATTCTTTCCTTTGAGTATTAATCCAAAATCCGAGCCAGTTAGTCTAGTGATATCTTCCAAATATGTTATTATTGGATATAGATAGGTCCGAACTCGCAATCTTATGGTTCCTAGCCAGTTAACATGACCATAAGACTAAAAGCGATGACTCAATCTTGAGGATGTTATCTGGCTTATAAAGCTTCCACTACAATACTTAACCTCCAGTGAGAGGTGAGACGAACGATATTTTTGTGGTGATCTTATTGGCTGTTGAATTCTTAATGCGTCTTACTCATTTTTTTCGGCTGATTATTTATCAGCTTCATTTTTTATTAGTTGATTATATATCATCTTAATTTGTTTTTTATTGTCTAATTATTTATCAACTTTTTTATTTATTTGCAGATTATTTATCACAATTTTTTATTTACTGATTATTTTTTTTATTATTTGCTGATTATTTAAATTTTTTTTAATTATTTGCTCATTATTTATGAGCTTAATTTATTTTACTTGGCTAATTATTAATCAGCTCTTTTTTTTTTGTTTTGTTTTGTGTAGAGGGTGCCACTACAGCTGCACGAAGGTTGCATATTTGTTTTATTTTCACCATCCTAGGTCACCAAAGTGGCGATTGGTGATAACGAGGATTGAACTCGCAACGTTTGGATGCGCAGCCAGATAACATGACCACAAGACAAAAGTGATCATTTAAACTTGAGAATGTTATCTGACTTATAAAGTTTCCACTACAAATATACCAGGTAGCTAATTAGAGATACCAGGTAGTTAATTTTTGTTCTTCTAATTTTCATATAATTTCATCTCTTTAAATTTCCTTTAAGAGTTGATTTAATTCACAAAGTGTCAAAATATTTTATGGTAATATTTAACGTATTTTTTCCTAGCATTCAACTCGATTATTAGAAAAAGTATTGCTAATTACTATTTCTATCCCTCTATATTATTGATCGCTGGTAAACGTTCATAAAATATTCATCACCCGTAGGTTTAATATCTTGGGAACTATAAAAGGTGTGTCACATCTATCAAAGAAAAAAAGTATAGATATGAGATATTTGCAAAAGGAAAGTTTTAGGAATGTATTTTTTTGCCGTTTTCTAATAAACTAATATAAACAATATTTGTTATTATTATTTTTATTATTCATGGCTAGGACTGGAAACATTTCTAATAAACATTTCTTGTTTTTCACAGCATCGCTATCAGTTTTGCAATTCGTTATTAAAATATAAAATTCAAGTCAACTTAATACTCATGACTGTCACTGTTCAGTCGAAAGCAAATTTTTAAAAGGAAGATTCTATTTACTAGTTAGTTTGTATGTTTTTAATGAAAAATGGATGAATTGGCTAAACTTTTCGATTCCTACAGTGGGCGTGATAGTATTGTACGCACTGCTAGCTATTTGTCGTTGTATTTAAGTACTTATACGAAAGGGAGTCTCTCTCAAAAATTGAAACTTCTCAACAGGGAACTCAGCTACTGTAGATTACTAATGCGGCTGTTTGATGACTTTCCAATGCTCCGTTACTCAATTAATTACGGATTAGGATCTCAGGTGTGTACATTGATTTATTGATTATAAATATAATGTTTGGTATAGTTTAAATGATTTCTTATTTGTATATATGAGTGTGTGTATGCATACTATAAAATGTATTATTCAATGTGAAAAGAGGATTGATATTAGTTTTGCGTTAAATTTCACGAAAAAAATGTGAAAATAATACCTTTTAAAAATAAAGTGTTATGCTATCTACTACCGACAAGTAACTTAATTAAAATTTTAAGTTACTCATTGCCCATGATATAATTTGTAATGAGCTAATAAAAATGACTTATAACATTATATGAATTACTAATCAAATACTTTATGATTTATTTTACACTGTGCTGTTCTAGATACTAAAGTGGCTAATTTTAAATGGTAAATGGAAGAAAAATATTTCAATATGTTTTTAATATATAAAGTGTGTTTTAAAATTGCTGTATATTTTATATAAAAAATACATGTTTAATAAAATATCTTACAATATGGATTTTCTCCATTTTTAAAAATTAAAATATAAGATTTTCTCTTACAAAATTCTTAAAATTCTGAATACAATGTAATATCTTTTTTCTTTTAATTTAAAGTCTTATATGATTGCTAAGTAAAAAAAGGAAATGAAATTATTACATAGACCAATTAAAATGAAACTCAGATAGTAGTAGTTATTAGTTGTATATGCCATGCCAGTTTAAAAGTCATTGGAAATGATTCTATAATATGTTACGCTGAAAAAATAAATTTTGGATTTATTTGTAAAATTCCAGATTAGTCAAATTATTAACCAACAGATTTAAATAAAGCCCCTTTCCATGCTGATTATCTTATTTCTTATTCAATATTTCAGTTTTATCAGCATATAAATGGGCAATATTTTCCAACTGAATTTTTGACAATATTTTGTGAATATTTTGAACCTTGGTTGATTTTAGCTATCCTTTCACGAATATTATATTGACTATTCTTATTTGCATTAATTTTTTTATTACAATATTTCTTTATTGATTAAATTTCTAATGGACTAGTAATAATAAGTGTAATTGTACTAGTCTTACTGGCAGAATTTCATCTGTAATGTCAATTCTTGGATAACTAAAATCTCTCCTAAACTTTTATCTGATTATATTTTATATTTTTGGATATATTTCATATGTTGTAATAACTTTTGTTTTGTTTAGTAATTTTGATAGTGAATTTTATAAGATTTTGCACTATAGTAGAATTACAACTTTTTTAAAGTTTAAATTTATATTTTAGAAGTATATTTTCATTTTCTACTGTCTGGATAAATTTAAAGCTAGAAGATTGCTAATTTGAAATTGAATGTTGAAAAATTAATATTGTATATGCAGGCTTAGTATTCTTTATACTTTTGATAAATAAGGAAAGAGTTGATTGTGAATGGGTTAAATGAAGTGTAGAATGTTGTTATGAAAGAATTAAAAAAAAAGTTTGATTATGAACTTCAAAAAAGGTTTGTTTATCCCATTGAAAAAATTAAACATTATTTATATATATATTTTACAAAACACTGATTTAAATAGATATCATTCAATTGAACATAACAAAAAAAGCTTAAAATTTGATTTTAGCCTACCAGATATTAAATATAAATTTGGTCGAAACTTAATGTAACAATATTGGATAAATAATACCTGTCTGATTAAACTATGATTTTACTTTTTAGTTTGAAAATATATTGTAATTATTATATATTGTAATTAAGACACCGGGCAGTATTAAACAAATAATTATAATTAGTTAAACATTCTAAATAAAAAGGCGGGAAATGGCAACCGTAACTGTTCCGCGGAACAGTTTGTTTATTTTGTCCGCCATCTTTGTTGGCGACTTGGCATCCTTGGCGCAGCAAGGGGCACACTATTCTACACTTTTACCATTTTTTTTATTTGCTAACAAAATGAATGAAACAATAATTCACCTTTAACTATCAGTTTTAATTTTCCCATTTCATCATGTGATATTTATGGTTTCTTTGTAAAAATTCCATACTACATAAATTGCTTGCATAAAAATTTGGAAGAAAAGTATTTTAGCATTTATTATTTTAGTAATTCAAGTTAAAAGTAATTTAATTTCATTATTAATTTTTTTTATCATATACTTCCATACTTTGTGCCCACCATGTCTGTCTGTCTTATTTTATTTGACAACTAACTATTACCCATGACTTTGTTCGCATGGAAATTTTGATATATATATGCAAAAAACTATCAAATAATTACAAATAAAAAAAATATTCCACCTTACCTAAAAGCGGTATATTTAAAAGTATAAGCATATATGTAAAATATATAATATAAGTACAATTTAATAACAAAAACACACAACTAACAAAAAACAATTTATGTAAATTGTATACCCAAAATAAAACAAAACAACAAATCAAGTCTGGTCAAATCCATTTTATTTATTGGTTCGAGATTGAGACAGCTATAACTGTATTATACACATAAACACAGTTATCAACAATTGCTCATGAACTTTCAATACCAGTTTGCTCATGCTCATGTCCAACTTTCCTATGCCATTTGGGGTAATGCAATGCAGATTCTAAATTTTTTATTCTGTTTTCTTTTAATTTAAAAGTACTTCCGAATGAATCCAAAAGATTGATTAAATAACAAAATTCGATTTTAAATGCATCAAACACACACACAAAAAATAAGTATAATAATTTGAAATAATTGGTTGAAATTCTTCTAAACCTAACCTCATTTCTGTTGGGGAGAAAACTGAAGCCTTACTTGTCTTTGGCAGCATTTGCCTGATCTTTTTAGCACGAAAGTTAATTTTTAATTAATAAAAAACTAACCATTTGATTAACCGGAATAAAAAGCAGCCTATGTTCTATTCCAGATTATAATATATCTTTGTGCTAAATTTCATCCAATTCTGTTCAGCCGTCCTGGCATGACTGAGTAAAACATCCAAATTTTCACATTTATATATTAGTATAGATGAGTCGGTTGGAAAGCAATAAAAAAATTTATAATTCTTTTTCTGAAAGATTTAAAAAGGTTAATTTTGAAATATATAATTTATTTTAAAATATGTATCAAAAAAGTTGCATTCAGAATTCTTTATTGAATTATTATTTATTCATTGACGTGTTTATTCATTGAAATTGTGTACTTATAAGAATTGTTATTTTCAAAATATTCCAATTCACTTTATTGCTGATTGATAGTTTTTTTAATTAGTAAATTTATCTACTATGTGTGTATTAACTTTGCATTATTTATCAATACAATAAAAAATTTAACATAAATTTGGATTACTATTTGCAATTTAAAAATTTTTATTTTCATTTGCTATACTAATTTTTATATGAAATTTTCTTAATTTATTTGGTTGTTCGGAAAGTAATTTCGTTTTTTCCCGACAGAGGATTTAATTGTATTTTTCACACCCAATTTCATACTTAAACCGCAAAATCATTTTATGTTTTAAGAGCTGATATAGCAAGGCTTGAGTGTGAAAAAGTGCAGCTGATTCTTCGTAGTAGTTTTTGGATGGTGCCCTTTTAAATATGGAGAGCAATAAACAGCATTTTCGTCATTTTTTCTTTTTTGCTATATAAAAGGGAAAAATGCTGTCAAGCCAGAAATAAATTAGCCAATATGTGTGGAGAAGATGTGTTAACAGTACATCAGTACCAGAACTGATTTGCAAAATTTTTCCTTCAAATGAGGAGGCCAAAAACCACCTCGATCAGTTTTTTTTACAGCAAAGACCAAAACTTTTATGAGCGTGTAATCATGTTACTACCAAAAATATAGCAAAAGGTATTAGACCAGAATGGCAATTTTATAATTTAATAAATAATTTATTCATTAAACGAAAATTTCTTTTCATTTTGACAAAAAAAACGAAATGACTTTCCGAACAACCCAATACATTTTTGAATTATTCAAATTTTCATTGTGATCTTGTATACTTCAATTTAGCCAATTTCCATTGTAATAAATTTATTATGTTTAATCTTTAGTTCTTATGCAAAATATATTCTTTTTCATAGGAGAAAACTAACCTTTTGCGTGTGTTAGGCGTTGTGAAAAACATGCTGGATCAGATTTATTATCCTATTGAGCATATAGCATTAGCTGCAGATCATCATTTTCTGAAAGTTAACAGTGGCAGCTTCTATACAGCTGGGACGATTGTATGGGGCTTATCATGTTATATAGATATGATACGGTAATTTGAATATCTTTTTTAAATCTTCAACAGTAATATTCCTTAAAATACTTTTTATGGGGTTGAAAAATATTTTAATGATTTTTCAAAAATACATATATGTTTCAATATGTAATTTATATTATTATGAATTTATTTGTTTTATGGTTTGTATAAACATCACTTTGGCCTGCTTTTTAAGGCAGTTGTTTTTACAATGTGATACATTTATTCAAAATCATTTCCTTGAAAATTGTGATATTTGCGCTTGTGCTTGTCAATAGAAAAGATTTTCTGGCTAAAGCCATTAAAATATATTTCAATCCAGCTATCAAGCTTATTTTTAATTTCAATTTTCATTAATTTTTGACATTAAGCTGTTTTTCTTTAGAGATGATTTTCTTATATCCTAATCTGTGTGGATTAAAAACAAGTAGTTTGCATTTAAGTAAAATATGCTTTTTTTAATCAAAGGTTTCAAACTTTGGCATTACTTTTTATATTGATATATAATTTAAAAGGGTACTTTTACCTCAATGTCAACCTAAGCGTAACAATTTTATGTTTTTAAGATATGCAAATTATGGGAAATCTTTACTTCTTTACAGTATCATCTGGTTGCTATAAAAAAGTTATATATAGTAACAATATTTATGTTTAAATAACATTTATCGTACTTGCTTAAAAGTTACTTTAAATTATATTTACTTTCATTTTAAAGTTGAAACTCTATTTAAAAAAAAAATTCATTGTTTCTCCCAGGAATTGTTTACAAAACCAAAGCAATATCTGTTATGAGATAAAAGTCATTACTGCTATAAAGGTCATGAGATAAAAGTCTGAATCTATTTCTTCAAATGATAAAGATTATGAACTAGGCCAGTTTGTTATGAAAGCTTATTATTTCTTTACAAATTGTAAAATTATATACTATATAATCTAAACTATTACTTAATATGCCTAAAGAATAGACTCATTATCAAAAATTTCTGTATTGATTACAGTTCTAAAATTGCTCTCATCCTATCTGTTTCACCATAAAAAACACACCTATTTTATTCTTCTTCTGCTTCTGTTATTATATATATTACTAGTTATATTCATATTTTATTTTATAAATATTCATTATATTATATGAAGATATAAACATTCATTTAATAAATATTAATTATATTTTCTTAAAGAGAAAGCAAGTTAAAAAATAGAAACATTCTATACATTTTTAAATAAGTAATATGTAATGTAATTGCAGAAAGCTTCAAATTATGTATATGTCTTATTTATTTTAAAGTAAATACTTATTCTTTTAAAACTTTTAAGGAAACATAGAGGTAGAAAGTTCTGTTATTTCTTTCTGGTGAAAGAATTAAAAAGGACATTTGTTTTTGGAGAAATTTGAAACCAGGAGCAAAGATGAGAGATCTATGTTTTATATGCTTGTTTATACCTTAATGGCGAAGTGAATTATTTCTCTTTTTACTTTGGAAAACAATTTTTTTTTAAAACAAGAATGAATAGTTGAGAGTCTATTGTATTTGATTCATTTCCTACTAATTAGTTTGAACTTTTTCTGTAATAGTTCTGACAATTGTAATTCTTTTTATTTTACTTTAGATGAAATATAAAGGGTTTTTTTTTGTTACATAAAAGTTATTAAACTCTTAATAAGACATTAAAATTATGCTAAAATTACATTTTTATGTTTTGATATTTTGTCATTGTTATATAAATGTTGCAAATATCATTACTTTATGTTTATTGAAAGTTTGCAGTTAATTTTTTTAATTGAATCCTTTACAGATCACTTATAATGATGGCCATTTTACAAGGACAGACAAAAGGTTTGAAAAATGTTGTGTAAGTGCAGTTTAATTTAATGCATTATTAGGTGATAAAATATCTTTAAATATAACAATATTATACTTCAATCATATATTATGGATTTTAATTTCCAGAAAAGTTATAATTTTTTTCAAAAATAAATAAATTAGTAATGTTTAAGTAAATAAACAATGATGTTGAAACCGATAAACAAAAATGTGGTTATAGCTATTTTCAGCACCATAGAAATGGAATGTTATTACATAATATTAATTTTATAGATAATTTATCAATGATGCTACAATTGTTAAACAAGAGCCCAGCTATAAACACTGCTTACTCTGTGATGGCAGAATGTTGCTACATTTTAGTAAGCTAATTTTATTTCATTTGCTAATTTTTATAAGCAAATATAATATGGCAAAACCACACAAAAGACACATACTTTCTATGTTGTTTACACTTTTTTATGACAGGATTAATACTGTGTTGGGAGTAGAGCTGGAAATCCTATTATGGCACAGATGCCTTTATTACTCGTGCTTCTTTTTATTAGTTATAATCAAATATTATATCTTAAATGATTTTAGATTAATCCTTGAATAAATTATTCAAGTTCAAAGAAGGACCTAATGATCTGGTAGCAGATTCTCGATCAAATGTTAGGGAGATTTTGAAATTAATCCTGCAGAATTTCTGCCATTTATTTGATTCTGGCTCACATTGAATCCGTACTGTTATCAAACAACTGATAATTAATATGGAAATGTTGTGGATAATTGTGTCCTTTATACAATACAGTTTTGCAAGATCATTTCACCAAATATTTATCTGGAAGCTACTGGAATCTAAAGTGTGGCTGCCTGTTGCATGTGTAGATCAGAGAGATTTTATGTAATTGTTAGCATTTTTTAAATTTAACAAAGCACTTCTGTTTATTAATTCATAACACTTCAAATTTCAAGTGATGCCTTTTTCATCCATCTACAATAGGTTTAATATTATTAGATCCATTCTAAAAAAAACTTAATGAACTTCAAAATGGAATGTTATAAAAATAATGTTTAAAAACTAGGATCAGGCTTTTTAGAAACTTTTACTAAACAGCTGACTTAGTTATTCAGCTATTACACTTTTATTATGGAAATGTTTTGAATAATAAACAACGGAAAATTGAAATTACTCTCTGAAACTGGCTTTTTAAATTAATCTTTCCTAATCAATCTATTTGTCATATATTTTTATTATATATTAGGATAAGAATATAATCATGATTTTGTTTCTGTTATGTTTCTATTTGGTTTTATGTGCTAGAAAGCTGAAAACAAAACATGCATTTATTGCAAATTTTGTATTTAATTTTAGTGAGCAAAGTAATGAATTTAGATAGCAACAGATAATGAAAGCAGCAAGTGTTTGACTTTCTCAAGCTGTTTTTTATTTATTTAAAAAAGCAAGACAATCATAATCACTTGCAAAGAATAAATAAACAGTTTAGTGTTTAGTTAATGATTATATTAATTATAAGGAAAAATAAATGAACTTTGCATCTATGAATAGTTTATTTGCAGTATGCATTTGAAAATGATTTTGTTGTATACAAATGAAAACTTTTTTATTTTCAATTAATTTGCTATTGAAATGCCGTTGTTTTGTACATTTTTAGACCCATATATTTTTGGTCTAAAAACTTAATAAAATTCATTCCATAAAGATCTTCATAATTTTTATAAATCTATTAGATGGTTTGAAATGACAATTAAAACTAGGTATGCTTAAAAAATAAAGAATGTTAAATCATATAATTATAAAATACCAAAATTTGTGGCTCTAAATTCAATCTCTGAATCTCAGTCAGAATAAAGAATATCTCTGTGAATAAGCCACCAAGAAATCCTTATACTTTTTTGAAGTTATTTATTACTTTTTTTTTTGAAATGCAAAATTTAGAATAAATATTCAACTTTTTTCTTATCTTCTTAACAGCAAAATTGGACCAAGTACAGCAACCTGAAATGATGCTGTTGATGAAAGTTTCATATTTGGTTGTGTGCAGTTGATGTTTTTAAAAAACTTTTGTGTATTTTGATATCTGCCCTTCTAATATTTTAAATGACTTTTCAGCTTGTCATTAATTTCTGTAGAAGTGGCTAAATAGTATTCTTTTTTTGTAATTAGTATATTATTTAGCCATTTCTACCGAAAAATTTGCAATTTATTGAGAGGCATAAAAAATTGAGGGGTGCATAATGACTTCTCTAACTTTCCGAAGTTTTATATCTGATACAGATTTACTTGAAATAGTCATCTAATAGTTCATATGCAGCTGATATTTTTTGTTGTTATTTTCATTTATTTAAATATAAAATGATATAATTTTTATTGTGCAGTTGATTACAATAGTTGCAATTTATTAGGTGTTTATTTGAATGCAAAACTATGTTTAAAAAAAGAATTTTATGTAGTCATTTTGATTAGTCAACTCTTGTATTAAATTAAATTTTAGCTTTTTTTTTTCATATTCCCCTTAATAATAGTTACCTTTTGATATATTTTTTTAAATCTTATTCCCGTAGTTTGCATGAGAAGATAGTAGCAATGCAACTAGAATACCTACTTCTGGGTTTTAAAGATGCTGCAGATCTTGCACTAGCCATTTACTATTTGCCTTATGGAAGCTTTTTGTGGGCTGGCAAACTAAGCAAAAGGAATGTTGGATTATTTGGTACTGTATCATCTCTGATAAGGGTGGTGATGTTGCTTAGAAGCTTGAAAAATGAAAAATCTGCTTCATGAATTACAACCTCCTAGATATCTGTAAATGTATTATTGTATTGTGTATATTTAATATTTATATGTTAGGTGTGAAAAAATATTTTACATTGATCTCAGATGTGCTTTTGCACTTCTGTATTGATTTGTTATTTCAAGGTGTTTTGCAACAAAACCTCCTGTGAACAATGCCATACTTATTTATATGGAATAAATATATTTAATTCTGAATCCATTGTTCTCTTGTATAGATTTCTTGCAAAATATATGAACAAATAATTGGCACTGTTTGTTTGTTTTTAAATTACATTTGTTTCCTTTTTTTTTTAGGTGGTGGCAATTCTTGTTTTGTTTATTTTTAAAAACTTCAGTTTAATTTCCATAAATAGGTTTTTTGTTTGTTTGTTTGTTGAAGATAGGTATTAGTATCCATTTAAACTGTTAAATCAAATCAGCTTAGAAACTGGACCTAAGTATATATGTATTAAATTTAATTGAATATTGGCAAAAGATGATGCCCTTCCAAAAAACTTATTTGATCATGTAATTTTTTAATCACTAAGACATATTAAAATTTTGTTGATTATGTAACTTTTTTGGCATCATATTATTTTCTTAAATGTAAAAATAAAAGAAAAATTACATTGAAATTATTTCAATTTTGTAATTCATTTGACTTTTGTATTCAGGAGGTTGGGTTGCATTTCTAAGTCTGTTTGTGATAAAAGTTTTTTTTTTTTTATAATTAGCTATGCTATATGTATTTTTGTGAAAAGTATTCTGAGAATACATAGTGAAGTTCCAGTCATATTTATAAATATTATTTATTGTGTGACTTATTCTCCTGCTAAAACAAAGCATTGATTTATGAAAATTGTTTTATGTAAAATATAGTGTGTGTATGTGGAAATATGTTGATTACACTTTTTTTAAAAAAATTATTTCTAATGCAGCTATTTTGGTTTGCATTATATATATATATACATAATATATGTTTAAAAAATTAGTTAAGAAAGGTATTTGTTTATTATATAGTGTGGATATTCAGCTATTTTCCAAGTGCGAGTCAGTGTTTTGATGATTTTTGAACAATCTTATTTTTCATTTTAACATAAATGTGTAATAAAATTTGCAGCTGCCAAAAATTGTATTGATTGTGAATGATGTTGCTTTGTTATAAATAATATTATTGTATTTTGTACTATGAACTTTTCTTGATGGGCAATTAAATAGCAAATTAGGATAATAATATTCTTAATTTTCATTTTTCTCAATCCATATAAATTTAAAACTTTTCCAAAATTTCCATTTAAGAAATATTAATGAAGTATACTTCATTTTAAATTTCATCATGCTTTGAAATATTGTTATGGCCTTTTAATTTCTGCTAAATGTAGTTTTTATAAAAATACTGGTCAAATTGAAAATGCTTTTATTTTTTTAAATATTACTTTTAAGCTTCATATTTTGTAAAGCCTAAATGGAATTTTTAATAAAATTTTGTGAATGTTTTTTGTTATTTAAATTAATTATTAGTTCACTAAATCAGGTCGAAACTGACAACCGTTAATTTTTTTAACATTAAGAATACTTATAATGGCCATCAGTTAATTTATTGCACAAAAATATCACATTAAAATTTTTGAAACTTGTGTATCTTTTCAGTTTATATACTCATGAATAATTTTGTCTGATGTGTGTTATGAAGTGAAATATAACACACATCTAGTAATAAAAAGGCTTATTTTATACTTAATGCCATAAACTTGTTAAAAAATCCTAAAATGGTTTTATTTAGTAACTTCAGTTTATCCAATGTTTTTAATTAAAATTATTAATAATTTAAAAAATGTTTACTGACATCCATTTGCAAAAATAATTGAATTATTATCTTTTTTGCAAATTTCTGATGAGGAACTATTTCGAACATTTTAATTTAGTCAATAAAAAAAAAGTAGATTCGTTAAAAAAAAAAAATCAGTATTTTCTTATATGGTGTGAGGAATAAAAATATGCGCTAGGCAAAGAGTTCTTTCCTTTTTTGAATCTCCCAACAGAACTTTTTAGAGAATATTTTGAAATTTGCTATTGGATAGAAGGATATTTTTTACAAACTGACATATATTCTGTATATTTTTCTATTAAAGATAACTTTTTATTAATATAATATTTGTAACATTGTATTGATACTATTCCCTTTTCTGATTTATATTTTCATCCCAGTTTAGAAAAATTACTAAAAATGTTTTTGGAATGCTCATTTAATTCTCAACTTGAACTTTTATTGGTATTTATAAAAATAATTTCTTTGTCTATTTGAAGATCTTTTATAAGTGAATTGTAATTCATAAATAAAAAATACATAATAGATGATGATTTTTAAACTAAAGTGTTTTTTTTAATAAAAAATTATTTGCTTTTAAAATTTGTTCAAAACCACTTAATGACTGTTTTAATTTTTCTTGTTGTAATGTAAAAAATATTCATTGCATACATTTTTCCTCAAAAAAAAATTCTTTAAATTTAACCTGCACTTTAGACAAATCTTCTTTCTAATTCAATTTGTAATTCTTATTGTTGCTTTTCTTATATTTTTTAATAGATAAAAACTATGAAAATTTATAATTTTTACTTATTTGAAATTCCTGTTGAAATACATTTCTGCTTTACTTTTTTACATATTTAATAGATTTGTCTTGGTGACTATTGTTCAAAATTTTAGTATGTATTTATTTTGGATTTTCCCCCCATTTATTTGGATGTGAAAAAAAAAAAATCAAATTTCTAATCTAATTTATTGTTGTACCTATTCTTTATGCTGTATTAGTTTTTGCTAAAAAAACAACCATTTAATTTTCATTGAAAAAAATTCTTTATACTTGCCTCCTAAAGTTTTTAGTCCATATTAATGTTGTGGAACACTTATGTGTTTTTTATTTTTTCATTTTGCTCCATAGTTATCGTTTTTAACACTGCAATACTGACATATGTTTTAATTGCTATTGAGTAAGTTCTATAGTTTAATATTCTATAGTTTTTAAGCATATTTCACAAATTTATATTATAGTGATTGGTACTATAAATTTATGCCCAGATTTTCTTTCATGTTTTTCTGCAATCTAATAATTTTTGTATTGATTGATTTTTGATAGAATTATGAAAAATGCAGTTTTTAATTGGTGCATTATAAAAATAGTAACAATAATTTATAAATTCATTTGTTCTTATTTCTTTTATGTTTACTTATACATTTTCATTAAAAAAAATCTATATTGCTGAAAAAAATTTGTTCATAGAATCTATGTGTTTAGGTAATTATAATTTAAGACTATTATATATGGTATTTATTTTAAATATTTAAGCAGTAACAGCACTTAGAAACTAATAAGGCTTTCTCTGAATCACCTAAACTTTAAATATAATTGTACTTATTTTGTGTCAACCAAATAAACATATATTAATTTGCTTGCTTTTGAGAGAGGATAATTTATAGCTTTCATGTGAATAATAGAACAATAAAATGCTGCAAAGCTTATTTTATTGTATTTAATAGGCAAAGTTTTATGATAAATTTTGGATGGCAAGCTTTTTTTATACATAATAAAACTAAAGTAAATTTAAATGAAATTTCTCTTTTCCTTATGAGCAGATTTTTTTAAATTAAAAAATTATGCATTTTTATTAATATATTATTCTATTAATTAATATATATAATACTATTAATATATTATTCTATAGTTACTAGACATATTTGAATTTCAAAACTTCTTAATTATCTTGCATTTTTACTTCTGAAACAATTAACTCATATTGTGTGTGTGTTTTTGAAATACAAAATGAAGAGAAACTTTAATAGGATTAATTGATAGAAATTATTAGAATATTACAGTTTGTAACTGAATTTTATACCTTTAATTTCTTATTTATATTCTTATTATAAGATACTTTATTTCCTTGCATTTTTCATATGAAAATAAGAAAAATTTTACAAAATAGGAATTTCGGCAGATTTTTGCATAGTCATTCCTTTTTAATTATATATTTAATCTCTTTGAATAAATGTTGTGCTGAGTGCTTTGTTCTTACTTTTTAAGACATGATACATGATTGTTGGTGTAATCTTATATATGGTAGGCACTTTTATATTCAAGAAAATGTATTATTTATGAAATACTCGTTAATTGTTGTTGCAAGCCTTTTACATACTTCTGTTTCTGATTGTGATATATATTTTTTAAATGTATTGTATTGAATGGTAATAAAATTGTTAAGCATTTTGCTTGAAGTGTTTCATTTGCTTTTTTGTTATGTCATCCATGACTGACATATTTGAATAAAAATAATACTAAGCACTTTTTAAAAAGTTAAGTACAGTTTTACAGGAACTAATAAAGAAAATTTTGTAGTTGTGATTTGGAGATAATGGCACATTCTATACCCTATTTAAAACAATTAATGAAATTCGCAATGTGAATTTATCCTTGATCACCTCAGTTTATTAATATAATATTAAACTTATCTGTAATTCAAATTTATTTTGAATGATTTAAAATCAGATATAAGAACTAAAAATGTCTTACCAAAAAGTTACTTAAAAACTAAAAATGTTCTGAATTCTTTTCAAATTATTAATTGCATCCATATCTTGTGTCTTCGAAATTTGCAAACTTATAAAGTTTTAAAACTCCCAAATTATTCAAGAACTTTGCTGTTGTGTAATCTATTAAATAAGGAAAATTATATAAATTCATCTTTTTTTTTTAAAGTTCATGCATTGCTCTGATGTTTTTTTAAATCTTATTTCATAATGTTGAAAAGAGCTATATGCTATTTGTTCATTAATTATCCTCTTATTTTTTCTAATTATTTTTTATAATTCTTTCAGCAATTAAATATAAATCTTGATTGCTATATTAAGTTTAAAAGTTAAAATTGAGTGTAACAGAAGGAAACCTTTTTTGTAGTTATTTTTAATTCCAATTTTCGACTAAAATTGTGGCTAAAATGAATTTTTGTTTTGGTCCCATCATCTGTGCTCAATATATTATATCATTCTTTAATTTTTAATGAGAAACTGTTAAATATGAATAAGTTTATCTAATTTTGCTCATAATAGATAAAGTCTTATAAATTTTTTATATGATAAAAATATTAAATTTTTTAATAAGCCCTTATTGAGGAATGAAATGTGAAGTATAGCTTTTGAATTCTGTTCATGTACAGTGCTTATTAATGATGCATAAGAAATTGTTATTGGTAGATTTAAATAATTTTTTATAGCAATATTTAATTTTGGTTGCTTCAGAATATATCATTAATATAATCATTTATTAAATGAAACCTGCAATTAAGCAGGTAATTATGAAAATTTTAATTGTCTTTATTTTTTATTGATATTTTTGTAAGAAAATGGTTCAATGTAAATTATAGAAATGTTAAAAGATGTGTGACTTTTACAACTTAATAATTTAAAAGAATAGCAACTAAATCTGATGGTGATTTTGCTTGCAATATCATCTTACAATTAGTTTTCATTTATGACCTTTTTATAGATGCTTACATAATTGATATTTATTATTCTTTGTCATAAAAATTTTTTGAAAAAGAAAAGTCCCCTCCTCTATCAGTTTTGGTAATTTGTAAATTTACTTAATCTTTGATGATTTTTGTTTTGTCTCTTTATATATGTGAAATTATTTTAATATATTTATCTGCAGTTAATTAGTTTTACAATTATTTTCTTTAATATATATAAAAGTTATTTTACCACTAGTGACAAAATTAATTTTTGAAATCACAGAACTCAAAGAATAACAATACAATATTTGGTAACATTTATTGTACTCCTGTATTGTTTTAAATCTAAGTGACTGTTCACAATTTCTAAAGATGTTGGAAAGAGAAATAAACGGTGGTTATCTGCACAAAATAACATTAAAAAATATATAAATTGAAAATTTTAAATAATAAATAAAAAATAATAAAATTTCTTGAAATGTGATGGTAATTGTTAACATTAATTAGTTCCATTTCCAAGCAAAAAATTTGTTTCTGAAAAAAATTTAATAGCTTTTCTTTTGTTGAAAAACTAAAATGTAATTTATGGAATTAAAATGGATTACTCAAAAATAAATTTTATTTCATCCAAATCGGCCAATGAGTTGTGACCTATTTTGTGAGACTATTCCCAAAAGCATAATATTGTTTCATTGCAAATTTCATATTAACATAATTTTATGTTTATAGAGACAAAGTAAATAAATACATCTCTGCTTCAATGCCATTTCATTCTTATATTTAATTTCTAAAAATAAATTTGGATTAACCCCATACCTCTCTGTATATTAAATACTTCATCGGAATAAAAATAATTATTTTTAATTTACCTTGAAAATTAGCCATTGTTAATTAAATTCTAATTAATAATCATAACTCAATTATTTAAATCCATTTAAATAATTAAAAATTTAAGCATGCAAAGTTAATGGCATATAAGTAATAATGTGCAATTTTAATTCATAAAAATATTGGCATTAACTTTTTTTAACTTTAACTAACGTTTCTAACTATGCAATAAAACAATTGCACCACTTTAAATGAATTTTATATTACTTTTGATCATGCTCTGAAAGAATGAAATGTTATGGTACTACAACATAGATTAAAATTAACTATTAGCATTTCTTAGATTGTAATTTGTATAATCTTTTATGCCTTTTTCTACATAAGTAAACAGTTAAGAAGTTCATCTCATTATCTTATGAAAGCTCAGATTATATGCAAGATTAACAATAGCTTCTTAAAGAACTATGTTACAGAGGTAAGTAAAACTGGTAAAATGTTTGAAGATGTTTTGTTTAAGAAAAAGTTCTTTACTTTCCAAAAATTTGACCTCAAGGTTTATATCAATCTAAATGTTTTAAACTTGTGTTTGGAAAGCAATTATCAGAATTAGATCTGTTTATGGATTTCGCCCAGAGCATAATTAGATGAAATTGATATAGATGAAATTTTGAATTGCAAAAAATGATTATGACAAAATCATAAACCACCACATTTGAATAGTCTATGTATAGAAAGTCGGTTTGTTCTATCCCTTTGTGGTAAATAAAAAATAATAAATTAGGGAAGAAATATGAAATTTCATATGAAGTCTTGATATTAAAATTATCATTGTTCTAAAAATAGTTATCAAAATTTGAATCCAGTTGGTTCAAAAAGTAAACTTGATTTTTTTTCACTATACATTAAAATTAAATTTATGCAGTGCCTATAGGTTTTAGCATTCAAATAAGCCAAAAGGGGATCATTTCCCTCAATTATAAAATCATCAACTGATAAATAATAGCTACTTTTTAAAATTATCTGAAGCAGTATTTTTTTTTTTACCTAATTTTATTCAAATACAATCAGATTGCTGTATCAAAAGCTCATAACATGAAATTTACTCAAATTCATAGTTACCAATAATGACAATTCATCAATAATGCAGAAAAAAATATTTAATGAAAGCTGAAATACATTATATATCTAAACCAATGAGATTTTCTCCCTTCAAATCTTATGAAAGCTTTTACAATCTAATAGATATTTTGTAATTATATATTGAAGACTGTAGAGTATGCATTTTGGATCTCTTCCTGTTTACTATTGATTTCAAAATGTGTTTTGATGTCCAATTTATGTATCATGTTATTTATATACAGCCGCCTTTGGCGACTAGTTTCATGCTCGTACAGATTAAATTTTATTGTTTTGTCCGAAATATATTGTTGAAAAATATAGTTAACATATTTCTTTAAAAATTTGTAAAAAACAGAAGCTTAAGCTATATGTTAAGATACTAATAACATTAGAAAGTTAATTTTTTAATCTTTAATTTGACGTAAAATCATCTTTGTGCAGTAATATTTTCGGAAGTTACAGCGGAAAAACGTCGAAACTTTGCTTAATATTTAGTTAATTCAAGTTCTAGTTAAAAATTTCGAAAAATGGGCTCCGAGGAGCACATTTCGGATCCCCAAAGTTTACTTGTACCAAATTTGGAAGCTGGTAGAGCGCCAACACATACACACATTGAGCTTTATTATGAGTATAGATTTTCATAATACTTGCTCAATATATTCTATTGTAAAACAAATTATGTCCTTTTGGTTTGACAAAAACAGAAAATAATAAAAATGAAAAAAAAAAAAATTATTACCAAAAATTTAAATCAATTTTTATAAGATAACTATTTAAAACATCACATGTAAAAGAGGTTCAAATGTTTTTCGAATTGCAAAGAGGTTCGGCAGATTTTGTATTTCTCTCTTTTAGAATGACCATTCCAATATTTCAATACGGTGCCCAATTTTGAAAAAATGAGAAAAAAAAGTTAATTAACTATTAACTTAACATGGTTAAAAATCTAGGATCACTTCACCATCAAGGTAAAGGGATCCTATAGTTGAAATCCTAAAAAAGAAAAAATGCTTCCTTTTCGTCCATTTTCTTTTTTGATATATCCAGAAAACAAATATTTATGACTGTCATCAATTTAGCATATTCATCAAATGCAGGGGAAAAAAAGGGAATATCTAATGCTAAAACAAAAACGAATATCTTCTTTGTTCGTCTAATGAAAATTAAGCACTTTTAAGGACCTTTCTTCCAAAATCAAGCACTTTTAAGGACCTTTCTTCCAAAATCAAGCACTTTTAAGGAGCTTAAAAATGGTTTTCAAATTTAAGGACTTTTCATGACACTACACACCCTGTCAGTCTGACACCCCAGTGCCAGTTAAAAAGAAAAATATGCAAAAATAACATAGGATACACTGCAGCCCCAGTAAATGACCATCAGTTGCTGAATTGCTTACTTTTTGGGAGGAAGGGGAAAAACCCTTTCATATTGCAGATATGTTAATAAAGAAATGATTGAAATTCAACCAGGATTATGCTTGGCAATTTTGAAATAGTAATTTAAAATGATATTAAATTACTGAAAAAAAATGTGCTAAGTATCCTTGAATGACAATAAAAGAATACACTGAATTCTTATAGAGATATCTGTCAGAATAATTTGGGTTTTTCCATATCATTTATATAACAATATTTAAAATAACTGCATAAATATTAATCATACATTCTACTATCTATAATAATGACTGATGTAAAAAAAGTACATTAATTGTCTGTAGTTCTATTTGTTGTATAAAGATTAAATAATTAAAGATTATCAGTTAGCTTTCAATGCCTTAATACTATTCAACAACACAGGACAATTTATAAAAAGGTTTATTTGTATAAAACCAGTCAAATACTCTTGAAGAGCCAAATTTAAAAGTCATAAAAATTAAAAGTTCTTTATATACATTTATACATGGATTTGATGAAATGGAGTTCACTTTTGCTTCTCAAATTCAATAACCTTAAAAAAAAAGAATTAAAATTCTTATTTATGAGCAATTTCAAACTTCAGATTAGAAAACGTACAAAGAGGCAACATTTATGTACAGAAAAAGGGGCAAGAAATTTTTTTTTTTTTAAAATCCTTTTTCTTTTAATAACATTTTTAATTTTTTACTAGAGAATTCTTTTGCAGCCTTTTAAGATTTCCCATATATGAACTAAAATATATATTTTCTTTTGACAAAAACTTTCAAAATTGAATGCATTATATACAAGCTATGCAAAATATCAATGTTAGACTGGAAGTAGAATTTCCTAAAATACATTCACTAGAAAAAGAAATTACTGAATTATTATGTTATATCATTTAAATTAATAACATATTTTAACACTAGTTTGGAGTTTTCTGATAAATTCTTTTGAAATTATGAATAGTCTGTAACTTTAGATATTCAATATTTCTTTTATTACTCACTCAATTTAAAACTATATGAATAAAATAAATGATTTATAAAAGAGTAATTTAATGATCTACATACTTGCTTAACATGTGCATCCGCAATCTTTTGCATATATTGGCTAGTACTTCCTTTTTTACGAGGTATGTCCTGCAACAAAATAAAAGAGCCATCATATGGAAATGTTATGAAATAAATTTATGCTTGAAACACTTTCAACACAAATATATATTTTTCTGTACATTCTGAGAATACAAATCCTGATCTCACAACCAAATTTAAAATTGAGAAAATTCTTAAATTGATATTCTCTGACCAAAACCTCATCATGTAGTAAGTGATTCTTTTAAATTTTGGAATTGTGAACCAATGCTCAACAAATACCTATAGCTTTTGAATTAATCTGATTATTCATAAAAAAAATATTTTTATCATCTTTTGCATTTTAATAACAATATACATGGAATGAATTTAACCACTGCCAATTTAAATGCATTTATATAAATTATGCAAATAAATACATGACTAAAAAATTTTAGACTTATATATGATTAAAAATTGATTTAATTTGTATTTTGGTTTATTATAAAGAATCATTTTAATGCAAAGATTAATGACGGTTCATTAAAAGTCCATTGCTTAGATGGTGTGAAGGAAATGTATGGTGTTAATACGGGAAAGAACCACAATACCAGTATAATTTCACAATATAAATTCAGATAATGTAGTTGAAATTTATAACTAATCATCCGTGTTTCAGTAAGTATAAAGCATTACTTATGCTTCTTTTATATTTAATATCCTAAATATATAAAACACCATACAAAATTTCATTCTATATCATTCATTAAAAAAATGTTATAATAATTCTTAAACCAGGCCTTTTTATAAATAACTGATCATTAGTCTATATGGGATTGAATAAGTGCATTTTGAGATTACAGAAAGAGGTATTTCTGAAATTTTCTTGTAACAACAAGTAGAAGTCTATCATGATTTGAAACTTCAAGAAATTTTACAGATAAATGCACCTAATTTTATTACTATTCGTCACTAATAAATACTAAATTATATTTGTTTATTTCCTTCTATACATGTGCTCTTGGTGAAAAATGATTTATTCATGTTTTGTATACAAAATCACACACACACACATATATATAAAAGCAACTTACTTTTACAAAAGCTTGACAAATTGTGAAGAGTTTTTTAAAACAAGGCCGAAAAAGCACATTTTCTAAGTTTATGGCATTCTTTTCCAAAGCTGAAGCAACCGCTACTCGAAGTTTCTAAAAAGAAAGAATAAATGCATTAATTTTTACCTATCTATAGAAATATATATGATTTTGTTTTACACAAATCATTTGAGATAAAAAGATGTCTTGTTAATTAATCATGAATCATTTTTCCAGAATCTGATAATAATTTTCATTATCACTGTTTCAATTAACAATAACATAATAAGACCTTTTATATAATGGAAAAAAAAAGCAATAAGTTAAAAAGTACAATTTTTTGAAAAAGTATTTAGTCATTGACATGTTATTTATCATAATAAAAGGCAATTTGATTTAAACCAACAGAAGGATTTTTGTTATTAAAAATAAAGATAATTAATTCATAAGTATAAATTAGACATATTTTAACCAATTATAAGTTCCCCCCTATATTAATAAAAAAGATATGGCTTAAAGTAACAATGCATAAAATATTTAAAAATGACAAAAATGAACATTTGTATCATATTAATGTTCATAACCAAGCACATTACTAGTAAATTACTGTATTCTTGAACAAAAATTATTCAAAATGTCTGTTGGGCAGATAATTTCAACTTAGATATAGTAAATCTGGAAAGTAGTTATTTCTTAATGAGGAAATAGTAAATATTCACCAAGAAAGGTTTTCCAAAATTTTCATTGCTTCAAATCATATAAATTTACACAAAGATAATTTCATTACACTATTTATATAGATATAAAATTTTATCAGCTTCGTGATAATTTACAGATAGAAGAAACTGTTCCAAAAAGATGCCGATTATTTTCAATTGGAATTCAGTTTAAGGAAGAAATTTAGTTGAGTGATTGTGTTAGTGAGAAGGAAAATCTCTCTCTATTAAAGTTAAGGCAAGGAAATATTTTATACTTCTGCCGTAGAAAGCTATAAAATTTCAGATACATTAATGCATGGTTAAGTGCATTTTTAAACAGCTTTACATAAATATATTGGGAAAAATTACAATTGTAGACATTATTTTGAAAAACAAGCACTGTTGAATTTAGAGGAAAAATCTTGCAGAATTCTGCATTCAAAATTTCAGTGATAAAAGGCAACTGTTTCTTAAATACCTAATAAAACTAAAAGCATTGTTTCGTAAACTACATTTCATAACAATAATATTAATGAAAGCACAAGCGGCAGATAAACTAAAATAATTTTTTTAACATTAATCCCAAAGAAATAAAATAAGCATTGTGACATAATCGATAATCATTTGTGATGCCAACTGAAGATTATAATGAAAGCCTAAAAATATCTAAAGCTATCTAATCATATAATCATAAAGAAACAAAACATTTCATGCAAATGTTATCTTATTGCCACTCACTCTTGGTTATGCAAGAGTAGGTGGCAATAAGATAGAAGATTGCTGGCGAACATTATGAGAAATGCTCGCTCAGCAAGGTTTGACCAATCTATTTAAAAAAAAATTGAAATGCAGCATTATCATTAAATGAATTAGCATGTGCATAGCTACTACTTTATTAGAGTGATGTTTATTTGGTATAAATTCATTTGTATAATTAGAATAGATGTAATTTTAAAATATTAATTATCATGCATAAGGAATTTAAGTGTAACGTTCATCCTTGTTGTGCATTTTCACATGCATGCTATCAATACAAGAATTAATAGTAAATTTTTAAAATTAATAAAAAGATAGATTAATTGATCCTAAAATATATAAAATCAGATTTCAATCTTTAGCACGCGCACACACACATTTAAAAAACAGGAAATATACCCTAAATTCAATGATAAATGCCCTTACCTTCTTGGCAATTTCTTCTTCAGGTGTTAATGATATGGTTTGTTTCTGTTGGCTTAGATTAGATTTTTCTGCTGTACTGCTCTGTTTCTCTCGCCTAGCATTCGTTTTTGTCCCTCTACTTTTTTGCTTCGGCAAGTTCAGATTAAGTTTTCTATAAAAATAAACGTATTTCAAATAAAAAGAAAATAATATAGTAGCTATTGCTTAGTATAATCACTTCAGGATTTGCATCAAATGGGCAAAAGAAACTTTTTAAAGGCAATTTATAATTTACATTCAAAACAATTAAAATTTTCATATGTTACTACACGTTAGCAGTTATTCCATAACAGTCCACTTATATCGTTCATAGTTTTACTATTTTACAAAAATTAATTGAGTGATGTATGTCACATTCAAAAACATCAAGAGCTTAATTTTTAGCATTTTTTTGAAAGGTTTTCAACAACTTATTTGCCTTTATCAAAATCAAGTTTTATTACTTGGTCTTGCATTAAAAAGCTAACTTTAAAAAAAAAAAATGTACCAAGAATATATGAAATTTTCTGCTGCCTGACAATGCTGAGTTGACTCATTTATAATAAACTTTCATACCTGTCAAACTTAAATATTTTTTAAATAATCCGTTTTATTTCCATAATTTCATCACAGATTGCAATGAATTATGGTTTGGATTTTAAACAACATTTCCGAATTTTTTAATCTATGTTTGGCAGCAAATACAGATTGAATGTAACACTGCAACAAATGGAGAATTAAAAGGAAGTATCAGCATAGGAATAATTTTAAACTAATCAATTAATTAATCCAAGTAAACTAATTAATCTATGTAAAAAAAAATGAATTCTGGTCCCATGGGGAAAATTATTGCCTAACAAGTGATGCAAGAAATTTTGCAAATGTCAATCATTAAAGATGAGTAAAATGAATGATTGGTAAATTTGATACTAATAATATTAAATGATTTAGTGATCGCTTTAAATGAATATTTTTATGGGTGTTTGATTATGCCAGCCTGGAATCAAAAGATTTTGATAATATAATAAAAATGTAAAGAATATATATAAAGAAAATGAAAACCTTAACCATGATTAAATTAAATATTATCCATTGAGGCTGATGAAAAAATTTAATCTATTTATTATCTCCTGTCTTTCTGTAGTGTTTTTAACTTTCCCCGAAACAGAAATTTATATTTTAGAATCTTAATAGATGCTTATGTTAAAAAAAGGATAAGCATTGCAGTCTTCAGATTTATGTTTTTATCTTGTGCAATGAATAAGAAAATTACCATAAAATATTAATTGTATCTTATTCCAAGAATGATTACAATAGTTAATGCAAACCCATTTTAATAATACCAAAACTATTTTGAAATTCATAAAATTTAGATAAATACAAAATTAAAATATAACAGGAAAGAAACATATTCATTCCAACTGAACTTACTTCATTTGGGGCTAATAGCTACACTTAATTGCAGCAGATTATGATATATAGAATTAAAATAATTTATGAAAAAAATCACAAAAACTAACAAAAAAAAAAAAAATCTGCATTCTGAAATAAAAGTATAAACAAAAAATGCTTAATAAATTACTATTTAGTAAGCAGAAGTTGCAGCACACTCATTACAACAAATGAAAATAAAATTATAAAATGTGAAAAAAAATTACTTTGATTTCACACTATACATCACAGCATTTTTCTTTCTAGGACTACATCTCATTGGTAATGCAGCTTTTTTTATAAGTTGCCTCCTCCCAGGTTTTTGATTTGCATTAGAAGCACTTACAGGCAGACCAACAATAGAGTCATTCCTCGATTTGGAAGATAATGCTTGACTGCTATCAATGTATGTTTTGTAGACCAAATTCTGGCTTTTTTTTGGAATGGGTCTGTGTTTCAAAGGACTTCTCCATTTTTGTTTAGTTACTGGAACTGAAGTCCTAACAAGGATTGATGTATTTGGATTTAATTGTTGTTTATTGCACGATGTAGCAGTATCATGTTGTACATAAAGTTGTGCCATATTGTTTCCCACAGATTCCTTTTCTTCACTTTGCTTGTCAATATTGTAACTAAAAATAATTTACAAAAATTTTATTATTTAAACAAAATAAATTATTCTAAATATTGGAATTAACATTGGTAAAGTTTGACTTTCTAACATAAATAATTGTACAGATTATTCTCTCTATGATAAATATTTAAATTACAGATGATTTCCATGAAAAATATTTAAAAATATTTCTTAAATATTTTTTCACAATGAAAGATTTTCCTTCCCATGATAAACACATATTAATAATTTGTCTTTGGATTTTATTTTCAGACAACAATTACTTATGTAAAATATTTAAAATATATTTTCATGATTTTATTAAACAAAATTTCCCCTTTAAAAGGACAAACACTTGACTTTTAATATTATTAAAGTTTTTAAAAAATGTCAGAGAAAACTATTATTTATAATAAAATACTAAATTTAAAACATTTTGCATTATAAAGTATAAAAAAATACTTTTTAATATCAATATTCTATAAATAAAGGAATGCATAATGACATAATTTAAAAAATTGGTTAATCAAAATTTAGAAGGGAAAAAAACTGTATTAATATAAATTCTGACACGACTACATAAATTTATCATATTTATAATTTATATAGCATAAATGTATAGGTAGGCAGATTTATCATCATATTTATACTTTCTAAACAAATGTATAGGTAGGCAAGCAGGCCTTTCTTTTCAGTCAAATGGTAAACAGAAGCAGCATTATTTATTTAAAAAATATAAGAGACTTGACAGATGTAAGACCATTTGAAAGAAACACTACATAATTTTGCAAAACAATGCATTTAAAAGACATAATTTTCTGTTACAACTAAACATCTGTGGAAATAATTTGTTCATCCAGATTATTAACTTTGTAGACTGTTAAATGATTTATAAGATGTATTTTTTTAAAAAAAAAACATCTTGTTATTTGATATGACTGAAAAACACGAATTCAATTGAATAAGCTTGTTGCAAATTTAAAGTGAATATATTATGAAGTAAAAGTAAAAATCCTAAAACAGTTAATGATTGACAAAAATATGTGATTGTTTTGATGGATGAGTTTCAATTCTAATATACATAACATTTTAAAACATTTCATATAGAGTATCAAACTGAATTTAAAACATTATTCAATTGAATTCATTCAATGAAATGTTTTGTAATGTTTCAACATTATTCAATGAAATTAAAAGGAAAAAAAATTGTGGAAATGAAACTGATATCACTAAAAAAGACAATTTTTGTGAGTGTATAATACAAAGAATATTTATGTAAGATAATTGTTTTGGAAGATAAGAATATCACTTTTTATAACCAAGTCATGATTATTAGCAATCTAGAGAAGTTTAAGAATTTCTGGCATTTGATCAAACTTTCTGTAGGAAAGCTATTTTTTTCATTCTTTTAATATATTTTTTTTACTATTCGATGACATGGCAAATGATGTACAAAACATTTCTGATAATATATTGAAACATAATGTAATTTAAAAGTTTAAATGAAAGAATTCTCACAAGAATAAAAGCTAATTGCTATATAACACACAAGAATATTTACATTTTTTGCTTAATAAACTGTCAGTTATAAAAAAAGTAAATATTACTATGGGAAAAAGCCATGACAGACAAATTATAACAAAATCATCTTTGGATTGATATATAATGCAAGCAAAACGTTTTTTAAATATGCAAGTACGAGACGAAAAAAAAATCGAATAATAAAACATAAAAACACAACTGCAGCATATGGTTATTTTGGAACCAGTACACAATCAAAACTAAATAGGTACGTTTAAATCACTCCTGGGAGCATTACTAAGAAAATTATACAAATATGAATTTCCTTTGTGGCATTTATATATAATGGAATAAAAAACTTGCATATCAAGTGTTATTATTATTATTGAATTGGAATATTTTTTCCAATCATAAAAAATGTACAAATACTTTAAACTTATGAAATAAATATTCTTAAATTCAAAATATTCTCATTATTACTTACTATACATCATGATATATACATTTGATAACTTCTGGCCATCTGGTATTCAATACTGTCTCCAAATCTCCATTAACATGCTTTACTTTGTAATTTAACTGAAAGGACATAATTTTTCCATTTAGAAAAGAAAGAAAACAATTTACAAATCAAATATTTCATCAATCTATAAAAAATTAAACAAATAATTATAATCGAAAAGTATTTTCAGATTTTGATCCTATTCTACATTAATGAAAGTTCAATGACCAGCTATCTAAATACATTGTTTGAGTACTAACACATGAGGAATTTTCTGACATAAAAACTGATGGAGAAAAAAAACGTATTGTCATGAAGTTTTATATCACTTAAAAAATAATAATAATACTTTAGATGTAAATGCATTTTGATTGTTTAAATTGCATATTGATTTTATATTTTTTTATTGCATATAAATAGAATTTCAAGAATTAAATAAAAAATCATGTTCTCTGACTTTTTTTTTTTTTTTTGCATTTAATTGAAATGTTTAGTTTATCAAAGCTATACATGGAATGATAGAAAATGAACAACACCTCAACATACAACAAAATAAACATTTTTTTTTTTTTAAAAATTATAATTATAATTTAACAAATATTTTATGTATATGCTTTATAAAGAGACAAATAATAACTAAACCTAAAAAATAAGTTTAATGATTTAAAAGATTAATAAAGATCATCTACATACATGAAAAAATATTTAATTGCTTGTTTAAAAGATTCTTCTAAATTACAAAAAAATACCTTATTGAAAAGCTTAGGTATCAAACAGCAAAGTATTAAAGAATACTTTTTCATGATCACAATAAACAAGTTATTTATAAAAAATATGATACATCAATTTTCATTAATGTTTAAAATTATCAAAGTAAACAAAATTAACAAATTAATTTAACTTGCAATTACAAATTATTTTTTAAATTAAAGATTTTCAAGTTATTTAAAACAATTTCCCAGGTATTCTGTATGCTTAAAATAATTGTAAACTTAGTAAATGTGAAATATAATTCTTCTCAATGTCATTCAATTTAAAGATAATATTTCCAATAAATGCAAATTTACTACACTGATGGAAAAAAAAAAATCCCAACACCAAGAAAAAATTATTGTACAGTAATGAAATTTTAGGAATACATTTGTCTAGGTAACATATTTAATTGATTGAAGTTTCAAGATCACAGGTAGAGCCATTTCAAATGTGAAATGTTAGTACATTAGTAACCGGTGTAATCGCCAGAATTTTGAATGCAAGCATGCAAACGTGCATGCATTGTGTCGTACAGTTGTCGGATATCAATTTGTGGGATGGAGTTCCATGCCTGTTGTACTTGGGCGGTTGATGCAGGTTGTGGATGATGCTGGAGTTGTCGTCTAATGATGTCCCATGCATGCTCGATTGGAGAAAGATCTGGTGATCTAGCAGGCCAAGGTAACATGTCGACACTCTGTAGAGCATGTTGGGTTACAACAGCAGTATGAGGGCGAGCGTTATTCTGTTGAAAAACACCCCCTTGAATGCTGTTCATGAATGGCAGCACAACAGGTTGTATAACTAGACTGACGTACAAATTTGCAGTCAGGGTGGGTGGGATAACCACGAGAGAGCTCCTGTTGTCATACGAAATCGTTCCCCAAACCATAACTCCAGGAGTAGGCCCTGTCTCTAGGCCGCAGACAGGTCACTAGCAGGCGTTCACCTGGCCTTCTTCTAACCAACAAACGGCTATCACTGCGACCAAGGCAGAGCCGGCTTTCATCAGAAAACACAACAGATCTTCACTCCATCCTCCAATGAGCTCTAGCTTGACACCACTCATGTCGCAAACGGCAGTGGTTTGGAGTCAGTGGAATGCACTGTACAGGGCGTCTGGCTCGGAGCTGTCCTTGAAGTAACCGATTTGTAACAGTTCGTTGTGTCACTGTGGTGCCAACTGCAGCTCGAACTCCACAGCCATACGCCAAATACGACGGTCTTCCCTCTCAGTAGTACCACGTGGCCGCCCGGAACCTGGTCTTCTTGAGGCAGTACCTTCCCTTGACCACTGCCGCCAATACTCATGCACAGAGGAGACATTCCTGCCAAGTCTTTGAGCAATATCGCGGAAAGAAAACCCACCTTCTCGTAGCTCTACAACACGACCTCGTTCAAACTCAGTGAGCTGTTGATAATGGCTTCTTCGTCTTCTCAGGGGCATCCTTGACTAACATTAACCTACTACGTCAAATCTCAACTGTAAATAATGATCACGAACCTTACAGTGCTTATTTAAAGCAAACCTCATTTGTATGTTCATAGTGTCACTACTAGCGCCATACTTACATGCGTAGCTCGAAATTTGAATCGACGTCATCTTTTAGATGTATAAACACGCCTACCAAATTTCGTTTATCTAGCACAGCTCCTTCCTAGTGTTGGGATTTTTTTTTCTATTAGTGTATATAGGGTGTCCAAAAAAGATTGAAACGCGCTTTAATTCTTTAACCGTTAGAGATAAGTAGGTGATGTAATTTGAAAAATATTCAAAATAAGATAGGAGAGAAGATTACATTTAGAAAAAAAATCCACCTAAGAATTTTAAAAAGTTACACTTTGTAAATTTTTATACAACCCCTCTGTGCAAATTTGGTCAATTAGAAAGTTTTTCCTTTCCATCCCAGAAGACCATTCAAAAAACTGCATAACTGTATCTTTAAAACTCTTTGAATAATAACACAGGAAAAAAATTGACTTATGTCACTTTTCCATACCACTTGAAAGACTTTTTCGTCGGTGAAAATAGGGACCATATCCAAATTGATAATAGAAATTCTTCGATCAAAAAAAGATCATAAGTGTAAAAGAAATCCAAAATGGCATTTAAATAAAGTCCTTATTGATGGAGTTAAACAGTTTTGACAACATAAGATTGTAAGAAGTGAAACATAAAAAAAAAAAAAAAAAAATGAAACGAAAATACATTTAAAAACACACGAATCATAAAGCATTCTCAAAATGTTTTCCATCAACACCAATACATAATTGGGCTCTTCTAATAATGCTCCTGTAAATATTTTGGAGTTATAATCCTGTAATATTATTGCATGCTTTAATTACCTTTTGTTTAAAGTCAATTACATTCAGGGGGCGAGTATTACAAACTAGCGTTCGAAGCCGACCCCAAAAATAAAAATCGAGTGGAATTAGATCAGGAGATCTAGGGGGCCATTCTGTGGGTCCATTCAGCCCAATCCACTGTTTATTAAAGTTTTCGTTGAGCCAGTTTGTTACATTTATAGCCTTGTGTGCAGGCGCTCCGTCTTATTGAAAATACATTTTTTTTTTACTAATGACAATGGTGTCGTCTCCAAAGTATCTGTTACTATGCCATTTAAAGTAAGTTGCAAATATTTTATAGCTGTAAGTGTTCCTTCATAAAACACTGGAACAATCAGTTTTCTGTTCCAAATTCCGCACCATACGGACACAGAAAACTTTCTCTGGTGATATATTTCTTGCACGAAAAATGGTTTTATATCATTCCAATAATGATCTTTGTGTGCATTTATGTGTCCCTTTTTCGTAAACAAACATTCATCAGTCCACATAATGTTCTTGACAAAGTTTGAATCTGTGTCCTGTTGGATTAATAACCAATTGGAGAATGCTACACTTCGGTTAAAATCAGAGGGATGGAGCGCTTGAAGTCCAAGAATACAAAATGGATGCCAATTGTGTTTTTCAAGTATTCTATGGATTGACGTCCTAGGTAATCCTGTAATTGCACTTGCTTTTCGAATGCTTGATCGTGGGTTGGAAGAAAAATATGCAATAATATCAATTTCTTGGTCTTCATTGCACAAGATATTTCTACCAGGGCCAGATCTTGGATTAAATGAACCGGTAGTTCTCAATCTTCTCATCATCCGATAAACAAATGTACGTGAAATTTCAGGCAAATAGGGATATCGCCGTCCAAATTCCCGAGCAGTTTATGCATTATTTCTATTGCAAATAGAATAAATCATTGTTAGTTCAAATAGTTCGTCATTTGTTAAAAGTACCATAATGCAAAATTAGTTACAGTATTTTTACTTCGACAATATGAAACTCAACATCGCTGAATGATTTTCAAACTTTATTTTGATATGCACGAGAAAATCTTGGTTGAGTTGTACAGGAAATAAATAATATTGGAACTAAATAAGTAAATTGAAAAATAATCGTCTGCATTTCTTTATGTAACTTAAAAATAAAAAAAAAACTTTAATATACACGCATTAGAAGCGGCTAAATTCCAGTTAAATGAAAGGCAAAAATCGTCTGGCAGTTATTTTGTTAGAATGTCGGTTTGACAAAAATGTGATAAATTTGAAAACAATTGAAATTGAACCAGACTAATTTAACAGTATTTTTCTTTTTTATAAATTTTGCTATAAAAATCTGTCAAATGGCTTTTATTGATTTTCAACGAAATCTTATAAAATTTCTAATGTAAATTTAGAATACATGGCATGAAATTACTTGCCCCTGATAAGATTAAAACAAAACACAATTCTGTAACTGTATCGTGAATCTACCGTAAATACGCAAAAGTGTGTTTTGTAAATAATATAAAAAAATTTATGTGTTTATAATTTGTTGCAAATTTACATTTCCATTTTGGTATATGGTCACTAAAAACAGCGTTCAATTTTCAATTATGCATAGCTCACTCAATTTTAAAGATACAGTTATGCAGTTTTTTTTAATGGTCTTCTGGGATAGAAAGGAAAAACTTTCTAATTGACCAAATTTGCATAGAGGGGTTGTATAAAAATTTACAAAGTGTAACTTTTTAAAATTCATAGGTGGATTTTTTTTCTTAATGTAATCTTCTCTCCTATCTTATTTTGAAAAATTTTTCAAATTACATCACCTACTTATCTCTAACGGTTAAAGAATTAAAGTGCGTTTCAATCATTTTGGGACACCCTGTATATGGATGGGACTATAATAACTTTTTGAAAATGTGTCTCTATGTTTAAAAATTTATTCAAACATAGTTTTAAAATCTCTAAACTTTGTATTTGCTTACATCGTAATATAAAAATAATTAAATGTTCATAAGAAATAAACAACACTACAAATTTTTTATAATCATAAAACATGAGACAAATTAATTTCCATTGAAACATTCGTTATCCCAAAACAAATTTTTATCTAAATTTTTATTATAGTTGAAGATAAATGAACGAATGATAATAAATGAGCAAAATTAAGACATACCCCAGCTATACTTTTTAAATTCAATTCAATTGCAAGAACACAATTCATTTTGAAAACATATCAGCAAATGCATATTAATTTTTAACCATAGTTAAATAACAAGAATACAATGGAGTTGCTACATTCTCTTCAAAAATCCACAGCACAAAAAACAGGAGAATTTGGTAGCTGCCAAATTTTAGACAAACTAAGATTCTGTCGTGAAATTATATTGCAAATATGTTATGCATTATCATTGTTAATACAATTACAACAATAAAATAAAAACAAATTTATAAATCATCACAGTAAAATAAATGTAGCTTTACAATTATATTGCTTATTACTTAGTTGACATATTGAACATAGCAGGGATGGGAAAAAAAGATACTATCATCCATGCATTTTTTTTGAGTCCCAAATTTAATAATAAACATTACTTGAGATACTGGAACAGGATGGGCTGTATCATTAGATTCCCCTGATGACTTAAAATATTTTCTTACATCTTCACTGGAGAGATAAACTAGAGAAAAGAAACTCAATATAATCATTCACAACAAAACTATATTTAAACAATGGTTTTAAAAAATTCATGTTACAGAAACATAAACAAAATATCAGATAGCAATATACATTTTTTAAATGCAAATAAAGAGAAAATTAATAGCAGCAAACACTGTCAGAAGATTGCATCATTTTTTCATAAATCTCTTGGAAGTCAGGGTAGTTCGTATTTATAAGGCATATAATTAGATTAATAAAAGGATTCTTATCTGGTAAATTAGCTTACTGTTTCAAACAAATTAAGTTTCTTAACTGTCATTCATGAAATAATTGACACAAAAATCATATGGTTATATATGTGGAGAAGGATCGAACCTGCGATTTTCAGGTTTGAAGTCCAGTAACTTAACCATTCGGGAAAAACGTACGTCTCTGTTACTGGCTTATTAAGTTGTCACCACATATATATATTTTAAAATTTAATTTAAATAAAATGTAAATACAATTTTCTAAAAAAATAGTTTTATTACCATTGTCATTTTTATTCATATGGTAATTATCAAATACTTTTGTTTAAGTTGATGAAGATGAAGTTAAGCCTGCATTATGATTTCATGTGCATAAATAACACATATTATATCAAAATGGAAACTGCAATAAATGTTAGTTTACTCAACTTCTACAATAAGAACAAAAATAATCATTAAGAAAATAGCATAAAAATGACTGTACAGTTTTACTTCTTAGATAGAGTCTAAATCAAACAAAATAGTTATATCTAACTTGAAGATTCTCTCCCCCCCCCTCACTCACTTCTGTTAGCTAATCTTCAGAGAGATTGTTGAGCTGTTCTTCAATATTTGTTCACCAGTAAGGGCAGTATGCATCATATTACAAACAATTAAAGTCGAGCATAAATGATTTACTTCTGATACTTTAACTTAAATCAACACAGAATAAGAATTGTTGCCCTTAGAAAGTGTCTTTCTTATTTTTATGAGCATTCAAAATATAAATTCAACAATCAAATGAAAGAACATAAAATTGCAAGGGAAAAAGTCATAAATCAAAGTTCTAAGATAAAAACTTCTTTCTTCTCAGAAAATCCTAAAAACAAATAATTTCATTTTATTAGTGTAACTGTAATTGTTTCCTTGGCCCTCTAGCGACAGCTGCCATGAACAAGTCTTGGAAGCATGCGTAAAACTTGATGTAGCCCGTATGTGTTTTTTAAAAATTCATATATATTAAATGTTATTGTCCTAAATAGTCTTGTCCTCTTGTAAATCATGTCTTTTTACATCATTAAATGTATCTTAATTTAATTGGCATGATTTATTGACTTTAATTTGATTCTGACAAAATTTAAAATTTTGACACCCTTACGGTCACATAAGGAATTTGAGTCATGACATTTTAATAATACTATAAAAAATGCTTTAAAAAAACTATGATTAAAAAGGAGCTTGGATTTATTTCCTTTGGGCCTTTCATCATCATTAATACAAAGTACAATTTGTTAGTTGTGAATAAAGTATTTTCTCATATAATGAAGAATTCATGGTGGTAAATTCAATAAATAAATGAAATAAATTAATGGAATTACAAATGCATAAGAAAAATAATAGCTACAAGCAAATTATTCATCTAAAATTTCTGTATTTAAGTAAGCTCACTGCACTGACAGAATTCTTAAAAATATCAAAATATACAGCGTGTTAACCAGACATGAAGAAATATTTCAATACAAAAAGAGATGAATATAAGCTGATTGCCAGTTAACAAGTTAATATAGTCTTGGTTGAAAAATCAGCTTGGTCTTATTAGGTGCATATTCAAGTTTGCAATACCACTCTGTAAACAAATTTTATATTATAATATATATATATACTAAATATTACCCACGGCTTCGTTTGCATGGAAATTTCGATGTATATATATATGAGAACTGACAATCTGATCAGCGTCGGCAGTGGCTATCTAAAACCACCTGCATCTCATCCAACAAAACGGCGACATTGCCCATCACTGCCTGGTTACCGCAGATGTCTTACAAGCTGTGGTTTAATGCCTATATACTCTCTCATCCCATACTATTTACTTGCACTGGTACAAAAAGATTCCTCAGCTACTGTTTTTGGTGATGTTGCATGTTAAGGTATCTTTGCTTGCAAGATTAAATGCAATTTGAAAACAGAAAGTTAAATCAGGCCGCCAATAAGCAAAGTTGTAGCAGTGCCGCAGAAGCTACAGCCAGAGCTATATTGAAGTCTTTGTGGAGTTGGGTAAACAGGAAATTCAGCACAACTATCTAATCCGTATCCCTTAGTGCATCAAGAAAAAATAATCTCTCCTTTCCATTATTAGTTCAGAATCGTTTCGTACACTTGATGCTGCTTGGGAAGTAATCGTAGTGGGATTTCATTGACCTGCACTTCTAAAACAGAGGTGTCATAGTTTAGCTCCTTCATAACTTTGCTTGTAATTCTCTTCTTCCCTGCAGTGGGGATAGGCTGAAATCAGCGAGACATTTTTCAGATGTGAAAATCCTTTTATCCTCAATCTATACCACAGCTCTGTTAATAATTATGTATTTGTGTGTGCCATCCAGCCTATTGCGAGTTTGATTGTCTGCAAGTGCTCACTAAAACTGTAAACAAATCTTTTAGCTACTTTCATAGCCAGAGCTTTATGATTCCTCTTCGAAAGATTAGTTTTGAGTTTTCTAGGCATTTCTTTAAACTATCAAATAATAACAAAAATATATATAAAACCAACCTACAAACGGTACATTTAAAAGTATATGCACATAACAAAAATATATAACCAGCATAAATAAAATTTGATAATAAATAAAATCACAACTAACATAAGCACAATTTATTTACTTTATATACTCGAAATAAAACAAAATAGCAAACCAATCAAGTCCATGTTTCTTTTAAATCAAGTCAGATCTATTTTATCTATCTATTGAGATTGAGACAGCTAAATGAAAACACAGTTGTCAGCAGTCATACATGAACTTTCAATGACAGTTGGTATAATACAAATGCCAGATTTTCCTATGGTAGTTGGGGTAATGTAATGCAGGTTAGAGATTTTTTTTATTTGGTTTATTCTGTTTTATTTTAATTTAAAAGTGCTTCAGAATGAATCTGAAAGATCAATTAATTAACAATGTTTGATTTTAAATACACCAAACACTAAGAAAATAAACAGAATCGTTTGAAATAATCCATCGAAACAATGCTAAACCTAACCTCATTACTGTTGAGGAAAAAAACTGCAGCCTTGCTCATTTTTGGCAGGATTTGGTCTCAGCTTTTTAGTGCGAAAGTTAGTTTTTAATTAATAAAAAATTAACCACTCAATTAACTGGAAAAAATAGTAGTCTATGTTCTATTCCAGAATATAATATATCTCTGCGCTAAATTTCCTCCAATTCCAGTCAGTCGTTATGGTTTCATTGACGGACAAGCATCCATCCATTCAAACTTTCACATTTATAATATTAGTATAGATACATAATATTACTGTATTATTACTCTGTGAATACAATATTAAACAAAAATTCTTAAGAAATAGCCTGTCTGTACAAAATTATATATCTATTTTTTTATTAATATAAAAATACAAATATTCTGCACAGCTACAAATATTCCTGCATTTCGATTTTGCATGCAAATATTCAAGCAAAATCGAAAATGAAATGCTACAACTAATGCTAATACAGATAATAAAAATTAAATATAAAAAACCATTTTTAGTGTTAATAATTATGAAGCTTTCCAGAGTAGAAACAGTGATTAAATAAGAATAAATTTGATAGCTGAAGAAAGTAAAATAATAAAATACCATTGCCTTCATATTTTTGAGGAGTAAGACTATGGAGAAAATGTGGGAGCATATTTTGTTTATTTTCTTCCACTTGTAATTGTTTCTGTAAAAGATGTATTCTTTCTGGCCAATCTGCAGGGTCGATTTGTTCTGCAAAATATAAAAATCCAAATTGGAAAAAAAAGGTTAATGTAATACATATGTGACGAAATAAATAAAATTTTATCTATGCACAATACATCACTTACGATCATTTAGTTTAGCTCTTTAAAATGATTTTCTTTATTTTTCCTTTTTAATTCTATGATATTTTTAACTTTTAAGTCTGTGTATTTGTATTTATATCTTTTCTCTAGAAATTAATTAAATAGGTATTTGCACAATGCAGTTCTAATATTAAAAAGAAAATATATATGGTAAGTTTTCGCTTGATACTTCAAGTTTTAGATTTAAATCTTTTTTTTTTCTTATATTGAAAAACTTTGCATTAATAATTGAGAACTATTTAGTCACAGTGGTTGGAAAGCCTAAGCAAAATATATGAAACAATTTAGAGAAGATTATTTCATAACATTAAATACTATAACAAAAATGAATACATAAACTTACCATGGGATATATAATATGAATCTACATCCTCAAATAAAAGACAAAAGGCCGATTGTTTTAAAGCAGTTTGTTGAAGCAGTAGAAGATATGATTGTACATCCATATTCAAGTTGTTTTGATTGCCATCACCTACTTTTATTTTGTAATTTAGTTATAAAGTTCTTTAAAAAAAATAGAGTATATTTCTAAAACTTTGAAAACTATATATACTTACATCTTTCAATACTTTTTCTTTTCAAAAAATTGATCTTGTTCATAAGTGAATATGATAGTTTATCATCCAGGTATGGAAGTTTCATTTCTGCATAATCAGCAGGACTATCAGCTTCACAATTAAAATTTGAGCTTTGTTTGATATTTAACAAATCAATGGTTAAAAAACTAATTTCTGCATTTAAATTTGTTGAATCTCTCAAGGGAAAAGCTACAATATTTCCAGATACAGAAGACTTGGTTATGGCAAAAGTCATGTGATATTCTACAGCTGGCTTAGCAATATCAGGAACTACAAAGAAAAATATTATCTTGAGGTGGATTTACAATGTATTTAATGTACTGCTCAGTATATTTATAATCAAGTTGTAAAGCACATTAAATATGAGATGAAAAATATTTTCCAGTGTTAGTAAATTGTAGATGATGAAAGCTAAAAAAACACCCAACCACCCCATTTGAATATAACATACAGAGTAATTCAAAATTATTCTAACAAATTCAAAAAACTGGCATATCAAACTGAATTTAAATATAGCTCTGTTGAATAATAAAAACCCATTTTCAATGAATACAAGATTCGTTTTAGAAAACCATGTAGTTTTGAATTATGGCTAGAATACAAAAATGATACTTAAGAGTCAATCCATGTCGACAGGGTCTAAAAATCACCATCTCAGATTTGATTGAAATATATAATTGATATAGACTTGGGAAAATAAGCAATTTAATCAAGTTTTATTCAGTCATTTTTGAAGTATAAATCTCTAAGGTTCTCAGAAATGTGGCTAAAAACTGTTAACAGCGATTTTTTTAATTGTTGAAACTTCACTAATTGAGCTAAAAACCTGGAATTGGTGCCATTTTAAAGCATTTTTCATGCTTTCTGTTATATGATATACAACACTATACAGGTCCAGATTGCATTTTTAAAAATATAAGTTAAAATTTTAATTTAATTTTCTTCAAACTCCTATATATTTTAAATTTTCCAAATTAATTCCATGAATAATTGCCACTGTTATAAATCATATGACCAGACATTTTGACACAACCTTTTTGAAAGCTTTTAAATCCAAAGAAAACTTAAAGTAATGTTTTATATTTAGACATGGGAATGAACGCATAGATGGCACTGCCGTGTTCCTTTGACAGACAATGTTTTAACACTCTGCTTCAACACAATCTTCTTATATTGAATATGAACAGCTTTTGTTGGTAATGTTTTGAACTGAACATTCAAAAACTTCTAATGGTATTTGAATTTGGTTTCATAGGATGTTTATAAATTAGTATGAGCTACCAATCATTTTACAGAACTCCTACTATAAAGTAAGGTCCTTTCCCATGAGCTGTAATTAAAAATCGACACTCTTCTGACACTTTAAAAGATTCTTCATAGTCTTCATAAGAGGGTTTCTTTTTTAATATTACGTATACACGCTTGCACACACGCACACTGGTTTAATATCTGACAATACCCTACTAATTTCATCATGCTCACAAAATGAATGAGCAATTCCTACTACCTATATTGGCAAACTTTTCCCTGGTTTCAAAGAGGCTTTTTGACTGACTTATCGCATAGTTTAGTGTATTAAATTCATACATTATCTTCAATGCTAATCTTTAGGTAAATATGTTGGAAACACTAACTTTTTAAAATCTTATCTGTGCAATTAGAAAGCTTATTTTCAAATTTTTAACAATTTCGGATTTCTTAGTGCCATTATCACTTTCTAATGAAGATCTTTTAACAGCAACAGCAAAAATTTTATCTATACTTATAATAAAGCTCAATGTGTGTGTGTGTGTGTTGGCGCTCTACAGGCCAGACCGTTGGACCTACAGCTACCAAATTTGGTACATGAATACCTTGGAGGTCCGGAATGTGCACCTCGGAGCCCTTTTTTCGAATTTTTAATTATAATTTGAATTAATTAAAATTTAAGCGAAATTTCGGCGTTTTTCCGCTATAACTTCCGCAAATATTATTGTACAAACATGATTTTTATATCAATTTAAAGATAAAAAAATTGGCTTTCTAATGGTATCAGTGTTTTTAATTTATAATGTAAACTTCTATTTTTAATGAATTTTTAAAGAAATATTTTAACCATGTTTTTATCACGTGACTGGATAAAATAAAAGAATGCCGGAAGTTCAAATAAAAAAAATATCATCGCAAAATAAATCTACAGAAATGCAACTTTCAGCACGTGACTGGATAAAATAAAAGAAATATAAAATGTGATATTTTCTTTGAAAAATAAATGCAAAGCAAAGGTTTCTACAATCGTTTGCAATATCTATACCATTAACTCAATAAATCTTCGTTATTTACGGTAAACTTGATTGAATTTTGACAGGATATGCATTGAAATCCCGATTTAATGGCATATTTATGTAATCGTTTGCAATATCTGTATCATTAATTTAATACTTTTTTTCCCTTTCTCGCTTTCTTTAAAAAAACATATTTAATATTTTGGCAACATCATCGAAATTTTTTTTAATATTTTGGAAGCATAACCGATGGTTAAAACTGACTGATTTATAAAATTAAAGAATATTACTAGGAAAAGGTGTACTTTTAGAGCTTTCCATCCATCATCTTAAAGAAAATACTAATTTCAGGTCAATCAATGCCCGGAATTACTTCAAGGCTAATGAATATGTGATTTAATTGAAAATTTTAGAACGCTTTACTCATGGCGAACCAGCTGGTCGCCAAAGGTGGCTAGTATTTCATATATGAAGAAATCTTTTTTCCCCCAATGTGAAATAATTCTTGCATTTAACTACTATTTACTACTTTTCATCAAAACTACATTGGTAGGGAAAAAACAATTCCAACACCAAGTAAGACTTGTGTTAGATAAACCAGATTTGGTAGGCATGTTTACACATCAAAAAGATGACATTGATTCAAATTTTGCACAAGGCACTTAAGTGTGATGCTTGTGGTGCCACTCAGAACTTGTCAATGAGGTTTGCTTTAAATGCATCCTGTAAAGTTTGTGAGCATATTCCATCTTTGAAATTTGATGTACTGAATTGATGTTAGCCAAGAATGTCTTTAAGAAGACGAAGAAGCCATTATAAACTCACCGAGTTTAAACAAAGTTCATTTTGAAGACAGATTTTGAATGTTAGTAAATTACATGAATTCTTTATTATTTTACAAACATTTTATATGCTTACATAAAAGTAAATAATTTTGTTGGTTGTTGTTTCATTTAAGAGCTAAACACTCTTTTTCAGAGAGAAGGCAAAGTCACAAACTTTACAGGCCACAAACTATTTATGTTGGAAAGTTGGATATGCATCCCACAGTGAGTGTAAAAGAATTTCATGAATTCTTTATTTAATAAAATAATGGATCAAAATGACATAAGAAAATTGTCCACAAAAATGAATTTCCTCTTTGGAAAGGTTAGGTTTATTTTTATACATTGATGAGGGAAAAAAATTCCAAAATTAAGAAAAAAATATTGTAAAGAAATTTGGACAATGCATTTGTCTAGTTAACAAGTTTAATTGATTAAATTTCAAAGAAAACAGGTTGATTTAGGTTCCGCATGTGCTTAATCGGAGACAGGTATGGTAATCTTGAAGGCCAAGGTAACATGTTGACATTCTGTAGAGAATGTTGTGTTACAAGAGCAGTATGAAGGCAAAGTTATCCTGTTGAGAAAACTCCCCCTTGAATGCTGTTCAGGAATGGCAGTACTACCAGTTGAATTAACTGACTGACATACAAATTTTCAATCTATGTGTTTGGGATAATCATGTGTCCCTGCAGTAATAGCAAATTACTTTTCAGACCATGACTCCAGGTGAAAGTCCAGTGTGTCTAGGCTGTAGACAGTTTGGTTGCAGGCATCCCCTTGGCCTTCTGACCAACACATAGTCATCACTAGCACCAAGGCATAATCGGTTTTCATCAAAAAATACAACATATCTCCACTCCGTCCTCCAATGAGCTCTGACTTGACACCACTGATGTAGCTAACAGCAATGGCTTGGGTCAGTGGAATGCACACTACAGGGCATCTGGTTGAGTTGCCCTTGAAGCAGATTTCTAACAGTTTATTGTATCACTGTTGCAACAACTGTAGCTCAAATTTTTGTCACACAAAATGCAGTATTATATGTCACAACCATACACAGAATATGGTGATTATCCTTCTCAGTAGTGCCCATGTGATTCCCAAGAATCAGGTTTTCTTAAGGCAGTACTATCCCTTGACCACTGCTCTCAGCAATTATGTGTAGTAGATACATTCTGGCCAAGTCCTTCTGCAATATCCCAGAAAGAAAATCAAGTTTCTTGAACCTCTATTACATGTCTTTCAAACTCAGTGAGCTATTGATAATGGCTTCATCATCTTAAAAGCATTCTCAGTTAACATCAATTCAATTCATCAAATTTAAAAAATAACACTCGTGAACTTCACACTAAAGCTCTAAGCTACGATTGACACACTAGTGCCCCACTTTTACACAAAGCATGAACTTCGAATTGATTACATCTTTCAGATGTATTGATAGGCCTACCAAATTTTGTTCATCTAACTCGAGTCTTTTTTGATGTTAGGATTCCCCTCCCATCAATATATACTATATTTAGGCATAGATAACATGAGCATATACAGCATGAGCCTAGGCTTCTTTATAGAAAAAGGATTTTTGAAGTGAATCTTTTTTTGCATCAGTGATAAATGGCTGACAGAATGGATTAAGGAAGTAATTGGTTATTTATGTTTAACACTACAAAATATTTGGCTATTTTACATGACATATGATTAAAATTTTGATTAAAAAATGCATCAATATTAAAGTAAGCAAATTACCTAATTAGAAAATCTTAAATGAAACTAACTGCAAAATAAAAATTTGAAATTGAATAAATAGATATCAAATTCATACATATAAAGAATAGTAAATCTAATTAAAAGTGTAAAAACAATTTTTTTGCCAGGAATTAAATTGATAATTAATAAATATAATATTAAATATAATTATATTATATTTAATATTGATGCATACCAAGTCTTACAAAGTTAATGACAGCAACTTAAATAAAAGAGAATGTTAATTAAAATTATGTGCAATTCATCAAAATATCAAGATATCTATGAATTCCACCACAGCATATGGGCAACATAAGAACATCTTACTAAATAAATATTTTTTATTTACAAATGAGATCGTTCTAAAAGGTGAGTGAGTGAAAGGGACATTAATTCTTTTAAGGGTAGTACAAAGGATTTAATTAAAATTCATAAATCAATTAAAAGTTTGCATCCAAAGTGGGTTTGTTATTGTTCAACAGATGGCATTATGTCTTGATATTACTGATATGTAATTAGATAATGATATTCTTGCATGGCATTTACAAAAAAAAAAAAAAAAAAAAAAAAAAAAAAAAAAGAGGGAGAGAGAGATTTAATAGCATGATTTGCAAATTCACTTTTAAACACTTTAGCATGATTTAGAATTCACCATAACAAGAAAAGCCTCAAATTTCTGTTGGACAGAAACATGATGATTAGAATATACCATCAGTATTCAACATTTCAAATTTAGACTCAAATAAGGTCATCACTATAGAAGCAAAAATCATCTGACAGTTTGAAGACTGCACCATGTATTTATGTTAATACTTTAATGTTCATAAAAAAATATTCATAATTATATTTAAAAAATGTTTTTAATTAACCTTGCTGTTCTGTTTGCATTTACTTTGTATCAACTGTAATATAGCATTCAGGTCATTATGACTCGACTCGGGAAACTAATCTTTCTTGCAGCAATTGGTAGGCACCATTTAATTAATAGTTTAACAATCGTAATATAAGTTTAAAAATAGATCTAATAATAAAAAGCAGTTAAAAAGTAAAAAAACACTATTCAAAATTGGAATCCACAATAACATAAAGCGTCTGTAAGTATAACAAAAATAGTAGAAACTGAAACTTACTTTTATTTACAGTTTGATCAATAATATTTTACACGAATTTAGCAAATGCGATTCTTACAATTGCAGCATAACATATTGGTTTTGCTATCATTGCATGATGGATGCACTTTGTACGTGTGACATACAATAAAATATTCTCAGCAGATCCCAATGGCATGTTTTCCCTTTTTCTCTGTATCATTTCACTATTTTTATTGTCCTCACTTCTTGGTTGGTGTGGCGATGGGAAAATGAGCGATTTTCCCAGTTTTTCCAAAAACAGCTTTCATTTAGTCGATTTTTTCATTGTCCTAAGTTGTAACATGTGAAAAAATTATCGCATGAAATATTGTGCCCCAAATGCCCATAAGTAAGATACACTACTTGCATTCCCCGAATTTTCTGGCTTTGACCAATGTTCTTTACCAAGGTAAATTTGTGTTTTCAGTACATACAAAGTTTTACAGTAATATAAAGTCTGAAATGCAATAAGAGATCGGCCCCCTGCCAACTGCATCAACTTTCAGACCTTGCATGCTTTCTTTCGTCAGCTGTAGAGACCTGGTGGTAAAATGTCGGCTTGTGAGCTGTAGGGTTTCAAGTTCAAAACCTGATTCCACCAAAGAATCAACATGTAAAAGATTAAGGTGCACTATAAATCTGTCAGGCCAAATGTCCTATTGTTGGTATGGTGTGGAGAGGAGGTGCCAGCTAAGGTGTCATCCTCATCATCTGACTGCAATTCAAATTTACAAGGTTCATCCCAAAAGAGCTCTGCTGTTGCTTTTAACCAGACATTAATATAAATAAACTAAAATTATAAAGCTCTCTTTTGTCATGTGACCAAACACAGGTTTTGAAAACAGATAAATTAAAGAACTTTTAAGTTTTTCTAGTTTAAAGTTTAAAAAGTTATTCTTTCCTTTAGAATTATCCCAAATAAAAAAAAAAGCATCTAAAAGACTTTTTTTTTTTTTTTTTGCATTGGGTCATATTGTACCTAATGATACATTCGATGTAAATTGAAAAAAATTCTTTCAAAATAAGAATAAACATAAACCTCTCTAAGAGTACATATTTATATTATTTACCAAGAATGTTAAGAAGTTTTAAGAAAATATTTCTGTACTATATAATTTTACATAGGTATAAATTTTATTTCAGGCCATATAAATCTAAGCAGAACAGCATGGTTAAAATATTCTAGCAAGATTATACTTATATTGCTAGAATAATAATATTATACTTATAAATTGCTTAATATTATACTTATGAATTACAAATCATTTAAAAAATACTTTTGCCTATTAAAAAATTATAGTTCCCCTATTTTCTGATAATAGTTGCATATATTTTTTAACATATACACTTACATTTAATATCACCAGATAAAATCATTTTTTGCCATTTGATGGTGCTGAGTGATCTATCAGGTTTTGGTTTTTTTGTAACAATTGAATATCCCATTTGAACAATAAATGCTACCTAAACAAATGAAAATAAGATTATAAAAACACATGGGAGACAGAGGGGGAAAAAAAGATATTTAATTATATGTAGCATACAAAGGCAATTTCTATAATTTATTTTAAAGCATAATGGGTATTCAAACCGTAGCATGTTATAAAGAAGAATTTCTTTAATTACTTATAAAATAAGTTAATTTTTTAAAGGAATATAATATACAACTATTCTTAACAGGAACAAATATAGCAACAGCAAGAGTGAATTTACCAGTATCTTTAATCGAAACAAAGTTGTATAATGCATTGTTTTTTAACATCACAATGTGGCATGATAAATAAAAATTAAAGGAACAAACAATTACGTGAATAAAAATGATTTAAAATGCTTAATACAGATACGAGTTGAATTCATAAAGTTGAAATCTCTTTCCCCAAAAATTATTACTCATAATTCATTGAAAGGGAAAATATGAACTTAAAATCAATTCATGCAATCTTATAAAAACGTAACAAGTTCATAATTTGTTACATTTCATATTAGAAAGAATATCCTATTATAATATTCTCAAAATATAATCTACTTCTCTGAGCATTAAATTGTCTTTTATTCTGATATTTAATGACAAAACTGGAAAGATATATATTTTTTAATAATAAACTTTATAATCATAGCAAATAAGAGTTTTGGACAATGTTCTTCATGTTATAAAAAGAAACATATAAAACTAAAAGGAAAAGAACAGCCTTTTAATGTATCCAATTTTTCTTGAACTTTTCATAAAAGAAGCTATCCCATTATTTGAGATTTTTTTAAAGAAATTACCTGCAATATTGACATCCACTTGTTTAATTTTAACAAATGAGTTTGAATTTTATGGCGAATGATAAAATTAAGTGGTAAGTAAAAACATTTAACTTATTATTCAATTAAAAGAAAAATATAATTACATTTTTGATGAGAATGAATTTCAAAGATTTATCATCTCAACAATATCATAATTAAAAAAAAAAAAACTACTGATTGCAATAAATTTTACAATTAAGTAAATCACTAAATTAATTTTCATTGTAATTTTTAAAAACAAAATTAACATGTAATTTATATCTTAACATCATCAAACATGACACAGGTTTAAAAATACTATAAGCCATTTAAAAAAAGAAACCAGTTTAAGCAGTTGAACAAAAACAATTCACATATAGTTCTCTGATTTGTAAACAAGAATTAACAATTTAGATTTTGTACTATTTCAAGCATTTTCTAAATGTTCCCCTATAGTCTATAGACAGATTTTTTTTAAAGCAGTTCATTAGAAAAGATTTAAAGTAGAACAGTTTGAAAATTGAAGTTACATTAATTATGAGTTATTAATTCCATTTAATCAATAATCTCACAATTAGTTGGACTATGTAGGAAGTAATTTACAAAATAAATAAATACAGTTTGCTATAAATAAGACCCTTCATTGCTCTGGAACAGTTAATAATAGCAATTTTTATTAATCTTCATAAAAATATAAAAAGTTTTCAAAAAAAAAAAAAAAAACTTTCTTCCTCTGCAACACTTATAATAGAGGTATTTAAAGCCTCACGTAATTTAATGGTCTTACAATTCACAGATATACTTTAAATGTTAAAACAACATCATCAATGCACAGTTAAAAATAAAAGTAAATATCCTAAATGCTAACATAAATTTACCTCTTTTTTATTTTTCAAAGACTCAAAAAGCTTTACTGATCTTTCATTTAACATATTAGGCAGTGATAGTGATCTGGATTTAGATAAGGAAATTTCTGTGGTTCTTTAGATTACAAAAAAATTATTTTTTTTTTTGTTTACTAATTAATGAAATATATATCTTGAAAAATATACTAAATTTATGGTGTAAAGGATACAGCCTAAAAGAAATAGGTGAAAACAGATAAACTGGTATTGAAGCAAAATTGCACTCATCCACTAATAATACTTCTGGTGATAAAATCAGGTGCTGAAAGACAATTCATTTTTACAGCAAATAAACACCCATTTAAAAATACTAAAAATCTATTTAAAAGTTGAACAAAATATTGATCAGGCTATCATTAAAATATCAAATAGAATTATTATGTTGAAATGCTTTATAATAGTTTCAAATTAATAGAAAAAAAATCATCATTTACTTTATAGAATATTGATAACAAGTTTAAGAGATATTCAGTAATATATTGAAAACTTAACAACAAAATTACAATACAGTGATATAAAATGAAAAAATAATGAACAAAAAAACAATTAGAATTTAATTTGGATTTTGATAAATTGTAAACATTTATTTCATAAGAAGTATTTAAAAAAATGTTTGAAGCAGAAACAGCAAAACTAAACAGCCTTAAACTGAAAATAGTAAATCAGTAATGCAACAAAATTGAATGCCTTTTAGTGAAAACAAATTCAATGCTTACTTACACCAATTTCTGAAGGTTCATAATCAATCAGATTTGAGTTATTTAAATGCATTTCACTTTCATTAAAATCAAGCCTCAGTTGAAATCCAGGGTAGATGCTTGAGGATTCAGTTTGCTGAGTTGAGAAGAAAAATATACTAAGGATAATTCATCTTTATTTGAAATATAAGTTTGATATGCATTAAATTAATTTTTAATCAAAAGTATATAATCATTAAACATCAGCAAATAAGGTTAAATTTATAACATTTTGAAAAAGAATATCAATATAATCTATTATTAATGCTTATATAGAGATAAAGAAATTAATCAGATACTTATTCATTCATTTTTTTAATAAACTATCAGAAATAAGTATACTAATATTATTAGCTTTTAATTTCAATTAAAGCCTTTTTAAGATCACTTTTATTAAAGAAAAACAATAAAATGAAGAGCATTATATCCTTTATTTTATGAAATTATAAATAATCATATATTAAAAAATATTGTTTATTTATAAGTATATAAAAAAATACAAAATAAAAATTTAATTTCAAATGTTATTTACCAAAATGCATTTTATAACCTATATATTTTGCTAATATTACTTACTTTGTAAAGCTGGACATATTCTAAAAAGTGTTATTTTAAAAGAGAAGAAGATAAGAAGCAGCCACTAATTCAGGGCAACTATTTAAAAATTGGGTTATTACTAACTCTCATATAGGAAATAAAATCCAAAACAAGAATGTTGCAGAACTAGAATTATTTAAAACAGGATGATTACAGTTGGGTATAGTAAGCAAAAGAAGGGAATAAATTCATTCCGAGTTTATATTTTAAAATTAAATCAAACTAGTGGTTCTTAAATGAGCTATTAATATAAAATTAAATAAAAAAGAATGGATCCATGATCCTATTTAAATTTAGAACAAAGAAAACAAATCAGGACTGTTCAGTAGCTCACTTAATACAAAATGATCGGCATTAATGCTGATATTAAATACAAATAGTCATTAATAATTTATTATAGTTACATTAGGATTTAAAAATCGTAAATCCCCTCTCCATAGAGCAGGCCCCAATGATGGATTGATTGAGTCTTCAAGAAATTCCATATCCACGATTTCCCACCATTTTTTGATATTTGAATTATCAAATTCTTGAGCTCGCAAAATAGTTGTATGAGCTCCATGCCATCTGAAGAGGCGATATAATGCTGAAGCAAACTCAACATCTTCACTAGAAATGAAATAAGGTACAAATATAAAATACATTGTATGTACATGTTAATCAATGACATAAAATTGAATCAAATCAGGAATGAAAAGACAAAGCATAATTACTTTAAATATTTTCAAAGGACATTTGATATGGACACTTTAAATAAGAAATTGGAATGCTTTAAATACCAATGCTACCCAATGCTTTAAATATGAAATTGGTATCATTCCATTTTATTCATTCTTAAGACAATGACATTTTTTCATAAGCTCAAAATGTCATTATGAATAAATAAAATATTAACAAAATAATAATAATAAGCTTCTTTGAAATACCATGCAATAAAGGAACTTCAAATAACTTTTTTAAAAATCTATTAAACTGGATTGACAATAAGATAGAAAAATGATATTTTTAAGTATAACTTATTAAAAAAATATTTTTTAGTAAACTAATCCATTTTTTCTACTAGATTGGAAAATGATCAAGCTAGTAGAGGAGATGACTTAACAAAAGGAAATATATTGAGCATGGAGTCGCATTTGATATTAAACTCCTTTTAAATTCTCCCACTTGGTTAATGATAATATTAAATATTTTGTATAAATAACAACTGTTTGTATAGAAAGTGATTATCAAATGTGATCAGGGTGATTCTTAGACAAGGATAATTTATTACTAACTGATAACTATGATTACATAACTACAATTGACAGTATAAATTCTATAATTTTTGTGATGAATCAATATAGTACGCAAGAACTATTATTTATTCTTGCCAAAAGTTAGACATAAGTATTTGAATATGCAGACTTATAAGGATATCCAAGAGTTAAATATCTCTCATAATAAGTTAGAATATAATATTTGCGTTTTTAAGGTAGTAATAAGAAACAAGAGAGATAGCACTCAACAATGACAGTCTTTATATTCACATCTACATAACTAGATGCAAGCTTTCTTTATTCAAATACTTTTCAGAGGAACATCAGAGCTTATTGTTATCAGTTCCTTTATCAAAGTTCTAAATCCTTTGAACAGATTTTTTTTATGGAATATTTAATTTGCACTATTTTAGAAGTTTATATTTATTCTTTTCTTGAGAACATGCACTAGCCAAATAAATCTTATTTCTTCCAAAATTAAAGCTTTACATAAAAGAAAATGATACTGATCAGTCTTACCTTACTGAAAAATTTATCAAAATATCAGAATGTAAAATGATTTCCAGTTTATGTGAACCTGTAAAATAATACAAAAATATTTAAAAAAAAAAACATTTTTATAATCTGGTTAAACAGATTATAAAACTGGTTCATATTGAAAACTGACAGGTTTATGCAGGGTAATTGAGGTGGTAATTACAGTGTACATAGTGAAATGTTAATGGTGTTAAAGCATGTCTTTTGTTAAGACATTTTAGAAAAAGAAGAAAATATTTTGTTAGTTTTACCAATGTTTCAATGTCTTTTTTTTGTTTTTTTACCTCACCATGTTAATTTTATGCTTAACTGTATACGGGGTTTTTTTTTTTTTTTAACCGTTACAAGTTTCAATTTTTGTTCTCATCAACAGCTATAAAAAAGATAAGTAATTATACTTATTTCTGGGTCTGTAAGATATAATAGTTACAAAAAATTTCACTTTGCATTTTTGTCTCCCAAAATTAGACAAAGTTCTAATTTATCATTAATATTTTTCACAAGACAGTTGGCAATACACTTTTAATGTGATAAGAGATGCATATTTTTTTTATACATTTGGAATAATCAACTATATAATAGAAAGTAATATTAAATCTTGGAATATGATAATATTCTTTTTCTGCCATTATTAATGTTAAATTACAAAATGACGTTTTAAAAAACCTACTGTGCAATCAACTTAACATTCCTTTCATGGTTATTAATACTAATTGGTCCTTTGGTATCACATATGGAAGTAAAAAAAAAAAAATGATGACAAAGAAAAGATGTAATTAATAAGTAATCTGGATGATAATTTTGATTCTTTCTAACAAAAAATTGATTCTGTACAGGAGTAAATAACTTATCTTCAAAAATATGAAAGAATAACAGAATTCAAAGTAGTGAATGGTATATAGGAAATAACAAGAATCAATTTAAATAAATCAAAATTTGTTCTAGAAATGACTTCTGGGCATTGGGAGGGGACTTTAATCGCTGACTCTATTAAAGAAATAGATGATGGTAGGAAAGAACTGTGTTCTTTTTCAAGAAGTGTAAATGTCAAAGAAAAATTATTTGAATTACAGAATGAATGTTAAATTTGAAAGGTAAATTCTGTTTTCATTACATTGATCTAGCAGTTTTTATTAATTTTAATATTAATCCTAAGACATAAATACATGGGCATAATATGCAATCATTTCTTTTTTACATAAATATTCATTTCTCATAAAACTTGAAATTAAATAATTATAACTTTCTTCAACAGGGAGGTAGTAGTAAGTTATGATAATTTATATCTAATATTCCCTACAATAAATTATTTCTTTTCTTTTTCCTCTCTTTTTTGCTGTTGTTGAAAAGCAAAATTTTAAAAACCAATACTTTGGAATAGCTGGATAACATGCATACAGAGACAAAACAAAAATTTGCAATAACTCCATTGTATCTGAGATGACTGGAAAATCATGGAGGTAATTTTGAAATTTTATAGAAACGAGGTTTGGTAAAATTACAAATTATTATTACTATTATGCCCTAAAAAATGCAAACATCTGAAAAATTAACTCCAATTATTCTTAATTATCTTATTATGATAATGAAATCTTTACATAACTACTCAAATGCTTCATTTATATCATAATCTCAGTAATTTTATCTGCTTCTTTTGTAACAAAAACAATGAAAGTTACACCTTTATTATTGTTCATTGGTTATGAGTTTTTCATAAACATTTGAAACTTTATTATGAATATACGCAGGGAAGAATAAACTACATTTAACAACTTCCTTTATCAAAAATTATTTCACTGTTGATTTTGTTATATCAGTATTTTAAAAAATGAAGGAACTACATACTATGCCACATTTTAAACTAAATAAAAGTAAAAATACACAAAAATGTGCCATTAACACGCTTGCTGCATACATCTTTTTATCAAAATAGGCTAAAAAATTGCAAAACATATCCTGCCAGAAAAAAAAAAAAAAGAGTTTTGAAAATAGTGTGCAAAATGATGCTAAATAGGTTCACTAATGCTATCTGTTAATCCAGATATGAGTAAAATCAGAAAAGCCAAAATGAGTGTATCTAAACTGACAGAAAAATGCATTCCCATGGGAATTATGGGACATGTAATAAGAGTTACTAGTAAACAAATGCCATTTTATCAATGCAACAATAATTTGCAGCAACAAGTAATTCATTGTCATTGATGTAAAAGATGACACATTAATAGCATTTAGTAAGTTGGTGTAAATGTAATTTCTAAAAAACTTGAACTACCTAGAGCAAAAATATCTCTAATTCTTATTTCTGTAAATGCTAGTTCATCTCGTGCATGCAATTTTATGAAAATATAAAAACAAAGACAAATAGCTATGACAAAGAACCAACTATAGAGTTGGAAAGCATATGAATTAAAAATTCAACTTTTAATTCTTAAAACAAATTTCAAGAACTATTATTATTAGTAAAAGCTATAAATCAATAAATATTTTAAAACACTTGTCTTATAATCTATTTTGATTCTAAAAAAGTTTCTACTTTTAATAAATCTTAAGAATTAATCATTTCTTTTGGACTAATTTAGCAGTCAAATACTTATCTCTAATTATCAGTATTTCTCTTTTTTATCATGCACAATTGTCATTATGATATACCATATCTTATGACAAATATAAGTGGAAATTACATAATTATTTCAATAGTGCTATTGGAATCAGACTCCCACCCCCCTCTTCATTTCAAAAGATAATTTATTTAATAAATCAAGCACAATAATAGTCAAAGAAAATTATTATAAAGAAAGCTCTTAAAATATTAATAACAATTTTCAATGTAAAATAATGAATTACTATAATAAGCAAAATATATTATCCTGCAACTACCTTTTAATTTAAAATTTTAATGAAAAAATAGACCATCTGCTGAAAAATATAAATACAACAAATATAATGAGAGGGAACTGGCAAAATATACATATTTTAACTTCATAGATTAATTAATTCTACAACATTAATTTCATTGTGATGCAAAATGATGCCATTGAGCATTCAGATATATAAGATACATCATTATGATGAAATTACTTTCATATAAAATTTTTATCAATATCCACTATAACATAATTGCCAATTTGTATACTTGTTTACCACCTCGCCTTTTTTTACTATCCAAGAATATTTTAAATAACATTCTCTAACACATTATCACTACTGAAAAAATTTATATTTTTAAGTTAACCTTGCAATATATAAGATTGAAGTAATAAAAATAACTCCAAAGATCAAGTAATTTCTAGCAGCAAGGAATACAAATAGATTTATAGCATTATTAATTCAAATAATCATTAATCCAAGTACAATAAACGGAACACAATAATAAAATGCATTCTATTTTTCAGTTGCAGCAAGTTAATTTAGAGATATGAGTTTTTTTTTTTGTTTGTTTGTTTACAATAATTATGTTCACTACAAAGTATTTTCGAAATGTTTATAAGAAATTCAGAGTTTAAAAAAAAAATCTTTAAGTGTGATTGCAATAGTTTAAATAATAATACACAAGGAAAATTTAAACTGTATTTGATTTACTTCTATACTTACCATGAAATTCCTTATATTATTGCATATAATATGAAATTGAGTTGCAAACAATGTATATAGAAGCTCATTTAAAATAAAAATGCTGGAAATAAAGTTTTCAGAATCATGTGCAAAATTTTAAAAATATCTATAGCATGATAGAATCGGCACTGAAAATTGATCAGAAGGAAAAATTTTATTAGAAGGAATTGATGGAGAAAATAATGAAATATTACTAATTTTCACAAATCAGACAAAATCTGGTAAACTTTACAGTATTACCATTATGTCTCATGTTTCTGTGGTTATTTAATAAATATGATTAAATGAATATATAAAGATAGTAAAATAATAAATAATATATAGTTATGGTAAGCATACCACAAGAAGGAAGTTGATCAGCAAGCCCATGTATGAGCGAAGCTAGGATTTGGCTCTTGTCCCTATAAGTAAATATAAAATCAACATAAATTTTCTTTAAGTAAAAATAAAGGACATTAAAAAATAATTAAATAATATTAATTGTTACATTATAGGTAATTATTAAATTAAAATATTTAGTTATTAAAGTAAAATTTTTAACAAACTGATCTTATTTAAAATTGATCAAACTATAAATTCTCCACTTAACATTAAGCAACAAACTTTAGTTTTTGCCAAATATTAATACAGATTATTGGTTTCATATATATGATTTTGAACTTTTATGTGTAGATTACTATCAAGAGTTGTTGATCATACACTAATGATTGGTAAATTTAATTTTTAAAAAAATAAGATATTGATTGAATCTGCCATGCGTGTAATCAAAACTGATAATAAATGTGACAAAATTAAACATTTTATGCAATCACACATACACACACAAAAAAAAATATTTTCCTACTGATACAAAATTTTATGCTTAAATTGATGTTTAAAAAAATTATAACTTTATATACTAGTATATGTGTTTCATGCACAAATTTAACATTACTTACTGATTATCGTTTCCCTTCTCCTTTGATAAATTCTCAAGCAGATTTAGGATGAAATCATTTGCATTAACCTCAGAATCTTTAATATTCCATTCTATATTCTGAAAAATAACTATTTGTTAAGATAAAAATCATCATAAAACAGAATCTATTTTAATAAAAAGTATTTAAAAATAATAAAAAAAACTATATTTTTTTTCTTCCATTTTTAAAGTAGGCTACTTATGCTTTACATACCTCTTCTGTATTTAAATAAGAATTTAATGCAGAGAAATAGACTGAGCTACATTTCAGAAAACCAATCTGGAAACCTTCTGAATGTAAATGACTTAAACCGTTATGCTGGGGAACCAATGACGATATAAAATTACTAATAGAGGATTTTTCTTTGGAAGTGGGAATTCCTGTAATAAATAAATAAGATTTTAAGAAATTACATGAATACCCAATATTTCAAAACACTAAGCATACAAATAAAAATATGCATTTCATCTCACAACCAAACGGCTAATATGAAGCTTGAATAAAGTAAATGTGATAATAGCATTTGTTAAACCATATAAATGAACTGAAATTACTTAAAATGAAAATAAATTATTCAAGTAGTGAAATTAGAATGAAAAGAATAAATAAAAATTAGTGAGTAGCAGAATCATTAATTATTGTTTTGAAATTATATAGATGTATCAATGTTATATGTTTATAATGTTTTTTCTCGTCAAAATAGCTCCCAGATGCAAACTAACTTTAAGGTCGACATAATTAAAAAGAAAATTATTAGCAACACCATACCCTTAATTTCATCAATACAGCAAGTTGTGGAGATTGTTACAAAGATAAAATGATAAACCAGACTTCCCTCATTTTATATAAAAATCAGATAAATTTAACCATCAAAAATAAAACTTTTAGTCAAATAATTCATTTAATATAGCCATAAATCATACAATTAAAATCAAGAATCGAAATTCGTGATTCCACATGAATATGTTATTGATACATAAAAGTTGAGTGTAAATATTATAAGAGGATTTCAATAAATTATGTATTAAAATGAGATTTAAAAAGGAATGTTTTATTTCTTCATTGATAATTTTAGATGATATTAAATGTATTGATTACCATAAGAAATATACAAAATGTAGTGTTCCATCTGATACGAAAATTCCCGCTATCATCGTCAACGAAATTCGTTAACTACAGAACGCTTGAATCCCCTACACAATAAGTTCAAAGAAGGGAAAGCATTTTACAAAGGAAGAGGAAGTAGCAGCATCCGTTCACCAAAAGTAGGCACTTGACTCCGCCCTTGTTACCAGACTGCTAGCGCTATCTACAGCCAATAATTGGAAACTGGTTTGACCCTCCAATATATCCTCCGGTTAACGCTAACCAAACTTTTGTTTATACTTTAAAACACATCAGTGTTGCCAAATTCAAGCAACAAAATAAGTCTAAATCATATATTAAAAAAAACATGCGAAGTTTGGAATTTTGGTTAAATTTTTCACAGTAAAATTTTATTAATTTGTTTGAATGTATCTTTAAAAAGGGAAGTAGTTGCTAAAAATGCCACTTTTGATCAGAAAGAGGTGATATTGATCGAAATATACATCTTTTGCTAATTTAGAATCTATAATAGAAAGAAAGATGTTTTAAATCTGTATATTTTAATCTTGTGTAATTTTGATGCTATATCTTATAATATGTGTACTTTAATTCTTTTGTAAGCTTAGTAATTATCTTACTGAAAATTGAAAATTGTGCCAAATTGAAAAGTCTGGAGGAAACGATTTGTTTCATCTGAACCACTATGGTTCGAATTACAAAGAAATGCATTGAAAAATATCAATACTGTCAGAATAGTGACGGAATTCACCATGCCAATCTTCCCGGAGTAGGTATGGCTACGCTTAGAGCTTTGCATAATAAGTAAAAAAAAGGGGGGAGGAAAAGTTTGTTTCCTAATTATACGTAACTGTTATTTTAAGAAAAAAAATATCTTAAGAACCAGATGAAGTGAACAATAGATGAAGCAAATATACATTAATGGAAAAAAATCGCAACACCAAGGAAAAGTTATAGTACAGTAATGAAATTTTAGGAATAAATTTGTCTAGGTAAAATATTTAAATGATTAAAGTTTCACGATCACAGGTAGAGCCATTGGCCAGAAGAGCCATTGCAAATATGAAATGTTGGTGCATTAGTAACAGGTGAAACCGCCAGAATTTCGAATGCAAGCATGCAAACGTGCATGCATTGTGTCGTACAGGAGTCGGATATCAATTTGTGGGATGGAGTTCCATGCCTGTTGCACTTGGGCGGTTAATGTAGGGACGGTTAATGCTGGTTGTGGATGACGCTGGAGTTGTCGTTCAATGATGTCCCATACGTGCTCGATTGGAGAAAGATCTGGTGATCTAGAAGGCCAAAGTAACGTGTCGACACTCTGTAGAGCATGTTGGGTTACAACAGCGGTATGAGGGCGAGCGTTATCCTGTTGGAAAACACCCCCTTGAATGCCGTTTATGAATTGCAGCACAACATTTTGTATCACTAGACTGACGTGCAAATTTGCAGTCAGGGTACGTGGGATAACCACGAGAGTGCTCCTGCTGTCATACGAAATTGCTCCCCAAACCATAACTCCAGGAGTAGGCCCTGTGTGTCTAGGCCGCACACAGGTCACTAGCAGGCGTTCACCTGGCCTCCTTCTAACCAACAAACGGCTATCACTGCGACCAAGGCAGAACCGGCTTTCATCAGAAAACACAACAGATTTCCACTCCGTCCTCCAATGAGCTCTAGCTTGACACCACTCACGTCGCAAACGGCAGTGGTTTGGAGTCAGTGGAATGCACTGTACAGGGCGTCTGGCTCGGAGCTGTCCTTGAAGTAACCGATTTGTAACAGTTCGTTGTGTCACTGTGGTGCCAACTGCAGCTCGAATTTCAGCTGCAGACGCGGCACGATTAGCCACAGCCATACTCCGAATACGACGGTCTTCCCTCTAAGTATTACCACGTGGCCACACGGAACCTGGTCTTCTTGAGGCAGTACCTTCCCTTGACCACTGCCGCGAATACTCATGCGCAGTGTATACATTCCTGCCAAGTCTTTCAGCAATATCTCGGAAAGAAAACCCACCTTCTCGTAGCCCTACAACACGACCTCGTTCAAACTCAGTGAGTTGTTGATAATGGCTTCTTCGTCTTCTCAGAGGCATCCTTGACTACCATTAACCCACTACGTAAAATCTCAACTGTAAATAACGATCACAAACCTTACAGCGCTTATTTAAAGCAAACCTCATTTGCCTGTTCATAGTGTCGCTACTAACGCCACACTTACGCGCGTAGCTCAAAATTTGAATCGACGTTATCTTTCAGATGTATAAACACGCCTACCAAATTTCGTTTATCTAGCACAGCTCCTTTCTAGTGTTGGGATTTTTTTCCATCAGTGTAGATTGATACTGATGTCAATTTAATGACGGCGTTTCCTTTTTAAAAGCGAATAATTAGATTGTCAGAATAAATTGGAACTATTTAGCAAGCGGAGAAGATTTCAACGATATAATTTGTGAAAAATTTCTAATTAAAATTAATTTAATTTCAATTTACTTTATGATCAAATGATTAATTAAAACAATAAAGTAATTCACAGTAAATTTAATTTAATCACGATGAATTAATTAAAATAAATGCTTTAGTTAGTAAAACCGATAGTTTCCTTTAAAATTAATAGATAAAACAGCCAAAAATTTCAAAAACTATTAAATAAATAACAGACGAAAATCAATATTTATTTTTTAAAATTTATAATATTTTGAATATTTGCTTTGATCTCCTTGACTGATTTGGTTGCAAATATGATAGGCATCTACAATTTGTGTGTTAAACCAGTGTATGAAAATTTCTGCCTCTATCTCTCTTCCTTTTTGTAATTATTGTGGTAACTTATATTCGGAAGCGCTGATAGACAGACTACCTCTGAATGGATTTCGCTCAAAATGTGGTAGAAAGGGGATTATAGCCTTTATCGCTCCATATCCCATAATATTTACATTCAAGGATGTGGTAGAAAAAAATTGATGTAAATACCCCGAAGAATTAAAGATAATGTAAATGTAGCTACGTATTACAATATCTAAATTAGTTTAATTTCTGATATTTCAATTTAGAAAACTTTAGTATATTTTAGGTACATAAATTTTGAAGAGAAAAGATTAAGTATCAATGAGTCATTTATAGCAGTGTTTCTCAACCTTTTAGTATTCACGGCCCAATTTTCAATCATAATTTTCATCGCCCCTCCCCACCGCATACAATAAAATGTATACAATAATAATGTATTTTTAGTATTTTGGCACAAAACCTACACTACAACCTTAATTTTAAACTTTACAAATCACCAAGAATACGGAAATATATTGACGTTTTGCAACACCGATCCTCAGTATTGAAAAAACAAGAATCCCTTGCATTTTTGTTGCTCTTGTGTCCCGCCATGTCGGGCGTTCTCACGATTTCGTGAGAAGTTCCAATTTGTCTGGTCAGCTTAAAAGTTAAGTTAGGAGCGTGCGCAGGTGAACAAATGTTTTCTCATAGGGAGAAGGAGAAAGTTCTATGACACCATTTTCAATTTCAGACAATCTTATTCGAGTCGATCCTTCTATCGCTATTGAATCTATTCTGAATGTGTATGTTATATATATTTTCGTGTAATTGTAATTCACCTTTTTATCTATTCACGGCAGCAGACTTATGCAGAATCAGGGATAAATTTTTAAGCGGGCGTAAGCGAGCATTAGACGATAGACAAGCATCAACAAGTACACAGACGAGCATGACCCCGAAAATAAAATCAAGAAAATATTCTCAAGAATATTTACATTTTGGGTTCACTAGTACTGAAGTAAATGAAGAAGAATGGATATCATTTGCTCAAAAATGTTGGCGGCAGACAGCATGAAACCTAATAAACTTAAACGACATTTGGAAACGCTTCATAGTGAGTACGTAAACAAACCCAGAGAATTCTTCGAATTAAAATTAAAATCATATGAAAAGCAAAAATCATTGTTTAAAAAAACTTTGTCTGTGAATGAAAAAGCTTTAATTGCCTCTTGCAAAGTTTCATATAAAATAGCCAAATGTAAAAAACCTCACACCATTGGTAAAGAGCTGATTTTGCCAGGCGCAATTGAGATTGTAGAAATTATGTTTGGAGATAATATTGCAAAACAATTGCAGTCCATACCTCTTTCAAATGATACTGTTGCCCGTTGAATTGCTGATATAGCTGAAGATGTAGAGTGTCAGCTTTTGTCGAAGTTACGTGACAAATTGATTTCAATACAACTCGATGAAGCAACAGATACTAATAAAGATGCTCATTTCATTGCCTATTTTTGATTTTGTGATGATTCGTTAGTAGAAGAAGAATTACTTTTCTGCAAACCAATAGAACTCAAAGCAACAGCACTCGCATTATTTGCAATCTTAAATGATTTTATGAACGAGACAAACATAGAATGGAAAAAATGCGTCGGAATATGCGCCGATGGTCCGGAAGATTCCAAAAGATTCATGCACTTGTGAAACAAAAATCGCCTCAGTGCTTCTGGACACATTACATGATCCACAGAGGAGCTTTGACTTCTAAAGAAATGAGTCCTGGTTTGAATATTGTGTTAACTACGGTTGCAACCGTAGTAAATTATATAAAAATGAGACCCCTGAAATGATGACGAGGACGACGCCTCTCCACTCCAGCGGGAGGACGTTTGGCCTGACAGATTTAATGTGCAAGAGACCCCATCACACGTCGGCTCTTCGGTGGAATCGAGTCTCAAATCTGAAACCCTCCGGTTCCGAAGCCGAGACCTTACCACCAGGCCACTGCGGCCGACATATATATTGGATACGAGTGATAAAGTTAATGCTTTTTGTAGGAAATTGGAATTGTGGAGCACAAATTTAAAGCAAGAAAATTTAACAATGTTTGCAAATTTGAATGATTGTGTTAAAACTTACAAGGCTGAAGAACAACATGTAAAAGTTGTTTTTGCCACCATTGAAAATCCTTTAGCAATGCTAGCAAAGAATTTTAAAAAGTACTTTCTTGTTGACGATAAACTGATATCAAGTTACAAGTGGGTGGGGGATGCATTTCAAAATACTCCTGAAGGACTCTCAATTGAAGACGAAGAAACCTTCATAGACTTCACGGCAAGCGGTGAAACCAAAAGACAATTTAGTAATAAATCTTTAATTAAAATTTAGTAACAACTCTTTGAATTTTTGGCAGGAGTGGATGATGAGTTTTCTGCACTAAAAACAAGGGCATTTCGCGTTCTACTACCATTTTCAACATCTTACCTTTGTGAAACTGGATTTTCTGTGGTGGCTTCCTTGAAGACAAAATATAGATCACAGCTAAATATAGAAAAAGATTTTCTATATTTAGCTATTTTCTATTCTTAAGAAGCTATCTATTTTTAAAAAGATAGTCTATTTCTAATAATAAAACCTTCGTCGAAAAACTTTGCACTGCAAGACAGGCCCAAGGAAGTCACTAATAATTATTAAATTTGTTTTTAATTTAGTAAGTTGTTTTAATTTAACAAGTTGATTATTAAATATGTCAAAATGTATTTTGTTTTGTATGTGTGTGTTCTTTCTTTTCAGTCAGTTAATCATTTTTTTAAATAACATTTTCTCTTGGATATGCTCGTGCCCCCTCCATTCGTGTTCTCGCGCCCCCCTAGGGGGGCGCGCCCCACAGGTTGAGAATCACTGATTTATAGGGTTTATTGAAATGATTAGTGTGGCAGGAAAAGGAATAGCAAAATATGTATTCGGAAGTATTCTGTGAGCTTTATTTAGATACTAGCTAATACCCGGCGAGTTGCTGCCGCTGAAAAAAAATATTAAGTACAATCAATCAATAATTTGGCAATGTTTTATCGAAATTAGATGAACGGTATGAAAGTATGTAGAATACGAACAAATATCCATTTTGATTTACTAGATTTGTGTAATCTTTTAGAATTGTAAAACTAGGTGTTCTTTCAGAATGGTGTTGAAAGTAACTATTTATTGTATCTCGTGATTCGTTTAATATTCATTCAGAATTCTCAAATTTAATTTTAGAAAATGTGACTTAAAATATTTTCTTTTAAAATTCATTAAGCATAGAAAATATATTTATACCATTAAAATCGTTAATGTAGTTGAAAAGATAATTTTTGAAAAGGAAGATGATGCAAAATTATTTGTTCTACAATATTTTTGTTAGTTTCATCGAAAAACACTAACATTTAATTAAAATTTAAAAACCTCAGGGTTGGTCTTCACAAAAATTTCTCTTATAATCTGTATTAAAGTTGTTACTTCCGAGAATGACATTTGCGTACTATAGCTACAAAATATTAACCTTTAATTTGGATTTAGCATTTCTATAGAATCTATTGTCAGCTCGGAGAGTTATTTTGAGATTAATCCTTGGTAAATAAATGTGGTTAAGATCCAATTTTTTTTTAAATTTTGGATAATTGCACTATTTCTATAACCATTTCGTAAGTGTAAACAATAAGCTGACCAAGTTTCATTGCAATCGGATGAACGGTTTAAAAAGGCATACGAGACACACAGACAAACATTCATTTTTATTTACATAAATTGTGATCTTTGTGGGCAGGCATACGATAACAATAGAAACAAGAAAAGGAAATATAAAAGTGTAAAATTTAGAAATAATTCTCTATTGCTCTTATGGAATCTATGTGTGCACCTGACTTATCATACACTTTTTTAATTTATCCATTTGTGATTTCGCTTTAACTCGTATTTAGACGGTGCAAAAGTGATAGTACTTAATTTGAATCTTTCAGAAGATTTCCTTATATATATATATATATATATATATATATATATATATATATA